>APFE030699882.1:0-20721 GCA_000404065.3 Pinus taeda | reverse complement strand
CAGATATTCCACCTCCTGGACTCCAGAGAAACATTGGGATCTTTTTGCATATAATTGTTTCTCCTCCAATAGTTGTAGCACCCTGTCAACATGTTCAACATGATCCTTCCAAGACTTTCTGTAGATTAGTATATCATCAAAAAATACTAACACAAATTTTCTAAGGAATGGTTTAAAAATGGAATTCATCAAACCTTGAAATGTAGAAGGTGCATTGGTAAAGGCCAAAAGGCATGACCAAAAATTCATAATGACCCTCATGAGTTGTAAATTCTATTTTCGGAATGTCTTTAGTCTTCATTCTAATTTAATGATATCCTGAATGAAGATCCAACTTGGTGAAGTAAATTGATCCATGCAATTCATCCAGTAATTCATCAATGATAGGAATGGGAAACTTATCTTGAATAGTGAGCTTGTTGAGCTTTCTATAATCTGGACATATGCACCATGATCCATCCTTCTTGTGCACCAATACTACTGGAGCAGAGAAAGAACTTTGACTAGGTTGAATTATACTAGCCTCTAGCATTTCTGCAATCATATGTTCAATTTCACTGTTTTGGGCATATGGATATCTGTACGGCCTGATGTTTGGAGGGACACTTCCTCGAATTAGATGAATATCATGATCATGATCACGAATAGGTGGGAGACCTTTCAGAGTCTCAAATACCTTGGAATGATTATCCAAGACTTTTTGGAGATCTAGAGAAATAGATGATTCCAATGTGGAAACATCTAGCAAACATAATTGTGCAATTACACCTCTTTGTTCCTTTTTTAGAAGCTTTTTCAATACCCGTTATAGTAAATTATCTTTCCTGGTTTCCCCTGCAATACCCTTAAAATCAACTTCCCTTTCCCTCCATAAAGAAATTTCATGAAAATTTCTTGAAAATTAAAACCTAATGTACCAGGATTGTTAGCCATTGGACTCCTAATACAACATCCAGCAAACTCCATTGGAATGGAAAGCATTGGGTTAGTCAATAACATATTCTCTCCATGGATAGCTTGAATATTATGGTACTTTCCAGGGCATTTATCATTCGTCCCATTTGCAACCATCACTTGACACTCTGGTGCTAGATATAGGAAGCAATTAAATTCTTTTGCTATCTTACAATGAATAAAATTGTGGGTACTTCCTGAATCAATCAATACTATTACCTTTTTCTTCTTGATTTGTCCTTCTATATTGATGGTTTGAGGAGAGGTAATTCCAGCCAATGCATTACAAGATATGGTCGGATTCATTTCTTCTTTATCTAGGTTTTTTTCCTGGAGTATATCCTCTTCTTTTGACCTTTCTTGCTCCTTTTCTTCTTCCTCTTCACAATCGATGTAGAATAATTTCTTCTCGGCACACTTATGACCTTTAGTGTATTTGCTATCACAACTGTAACAAAGCCCTTTTGCTCTTTTTTCTTCCAACTATTTGTGGAGTCAACCTTATAGGTTGTGGAAGACTAGGGGCAACAACACTTCCATCTTTATATTTGTGAGTGGTATGCTTCCTGGTTGCCATAATTTTGCTTTCCATTTTTCTTTCTAACGTGAATGCCTTCTCTAAGAATCAGGTTCCCAAAGGTGAACATCATGTTGGATATTATCCTTTAAAGTCCCGATGAACACATCAATCCTATGCTCCTCTGGAATATTTTTTACCCTTATGTTCAATTTTTGGAACTCCTCAATGTGCTCCATTATTGAACCCTTTTGTTTGAGACTTATCAAGTGGCTAAAAAAAGTGTTGCTTTTTGTATCCTGTGCCATCAATTCTTCCATAAAAATTGCCCAAGTGATAAATTGTTTACGAGAGCAAAGCCATTGATACCATACAAAATAATGTGGTTCCAAATATAAATTTGCCATACGTACCTTTTGTGTGTTTTGCACATTATTGAGATCGAAAAATTGCTCCATCTGTAATATCCATGTTGCGGGACCCTTGCCATCAAACTTCCTCATATTTATTTTTGGAATATGATGGGTCTTCGATCCCACATTAGAGTTTATGGAATCATGATTAACATTTCTTTTGTTCTCATCATGAGTTTCCTTTACTACCCTTTCACCCTTAGTGACCATTTCTTGTAGCATCTTATTCATATTTATCTTCAATTGTCTTCAAATCTGTCTTCAAATCGTCCATGTCTGTCTTCAAATCTATCTTCCAATCGTCCATCTTAGCTTCCACGCCCTTTATCTTAGATTCCAGGCCCTTTATCTTAGCTTCTCTTAGCTTTTGTGAGGCTGACATTTTTTGCACTTGGTCTTGTAATTTTGATATATCATGTAGCCTTTCTTCCTCTTCTTCATGAGTCATTCTAGAGCTTTCAGGTTCCTTACTAGGTGTTTGCATTTTCTTTCCTCGGGGCATCAGTTACTGATAATAATGCTGATGCAGGAGCATCAAGCCCGTTTCCATTTGTAAATGTAGAATAAAGAAGGGGTGTGATTATTTTAAGTATTTTGTTATAAAATAGGGAGTGTTTTTAGGCATAAAAGCAATAGATGGGGATAAGGAAGGCTTTTCTATTTTAGAACAGGGAAAAAGATGGGAAAAAGTCTCCAGATGCTTTTTACCCTGTGTATGCATTGCATGTAGACACTTAGAGCTTTTACTTGGGTGATTCTAGATCATGCTTAGTTTTTAGAAATTAGGAATGCTGAGGCATTGAGGATCAGAGATAGAGTGTGAGAGGTTTCTGGTTGGGAGCCTTCGGGCAATTGTAAAGGGCCATCAATTCTAATTATCTGGCCAACACAAGTTTGTAAGTTCTTATTTTGTTCCAGTTTATATATATTGGTTGATTGAGAAATTTTATATTGGTTTCTTGAAGTTGCAGGCATTAATTTGTTGATATAAGGGGCATGGTTTTATGCATGAGTGCACAAGAAAAAGATCCTGGTTTGCAGGCTAGTTGAGCTTGCATCAAGTGGTATCAGAGCTAGAATGCTCAGCTAAATATGTTTGTTCTTTTTTTGAGAACTAAAGTGTGGTGAATAACTGAAAAGAAGATCAGAATTTTTTTGCAGCATACACAATTGCAGTGGAGAGGATTGCAGAGAAGACAAGATCTTAAAGGTGAGATGATTTTTCTGATTTGAAATTTGTAAAATGAAGTTTATGGTTGCAGAGAAGTGGCAGTGAACCTAAAGAATCCAATAAGGAATTGGATAGAGAGAACAACTGAAGTGTTCTCAGAAGAGAGTGGGAGATTGCGGAAGCCTAGAAGGAGCAAAGGTGTTACTCAGGAAGAGGTTCCAGACGGAGGACCCGTGCTTACCAAAAGACTAAGTGAGGAGGGCTTAGTGAGGTAAGATTGCAGCCAAGAGGACTAGCTGTTGCAGAGGCTTGTTGCAAAGGAGCGTATGAAGAAAGACGAGAAGAAGATGACTACAAATAGTCATAGCAGAGGTTCAGAAAAAAGCCACAGTAGAGGACATAAGAAAGAGGATGCCAAGATAAATGGGACTATAAATGATGATGTGATGCTTCAACAATGCTACAAGGAAATTGCACTGTTGGAATACTGGTTGGAGAATCCAGGATATGACAAGGAAGTTTTCATGAAGGATAGTCATGAAGCAGAAGATGGTAAGAAGGTGAGACTAGATGACAGTCTCCTGGTGAATAAAAATCAACATGCTGAATTATTTCCAGAGAAAGCTGAGGAGAAAGCCAATGAAAATTTTTTGAGTCTGGAAAAAGACTTGAAGCTGCAGAGAGGAAAGTTGGTGACTGAATCGACAAATAAGACCAGTGGGTCTTGTGATTATAATGCTAACAATTTGATTGTGTTTACAGGTGATGAGCCAAAGGATGTTGCAGAGGGACAGGAAGCTTGGGAGGCAACAACATCTATGACGGCAGCGAAAGCAGCTTCTATGGTAGCAGCTGAATTAACAGAAATTGGGAACAACAACGGCAAGCTGGACATAGAAATTGAAGAAATATGGCAGCTGATGATGCAACAATCAAATTGGAGGAAAATAGAAATAGCAGCAAGCAAGATCAATCAGAACTTAACCCTGATTGACAGAAAGAAGAAGATGGAGGAAAGGACAACATAAATGCAGCGGCAACAAAGGAATAAAGCATTTGGACGGCTGCAGAACAAAGTATGGGATCCAGGCACATGATCAGGAGATCATGATTAGTTTTAAGGTTGGGTGTATGATGCAGGAGCATCAAGCCCGTTTCCATTTGTAAATATAGAATAAAGAAGGAGTGTGATTATTTTAAGTATTTTGTTATAAAATAGGGAGTGCTTTTAGGCATAAAAGCAATAGACGGGGATAAGGAAGGCTTTTCTATTTTAGAACAGGGAAAAAGATGGGAAAAAGCCTCCAGATGCTTTTTACCCTGTGTATGCATTGCATGTAGACACTTATAGCTTTTACTTGGGTGATTCTAGATCATGCTTGGTTTTTATAAATTAGGAATGCTGAGGCATTGAGGATCAGAGATAGAGTGTGAGAGGTTTCTGGTTGGGAGCCTTCGGGCAATTGTAAAGGGACATCAATTCTAATTATCTGGCCAACACAAGTTTGTAAGTTCTTATTTTGTTCCAGTTTGTATATATTGGTTGATTGAGAAATTTTATATTGGTTTCTTGAAGTTGCAGGCATTAATTTGTTGATATAAGGCACATGGTTTTATGCATGAGTGCACAAGAAAAAGATCCTGGTTTGCAGGCTAGTTGAGCTTGCATCAAATGCTCTACTAGCCCTTTGAATTCCTTCAAAATAATTTTTCAAACCAATCTTAAGCAAAAATTGAAAAAAAATATACACACCTTTTTTTTTCTTTGTAGGAGCTCGATATTACCTCTCATGTATCTTTGTACTTTCAGAACATCCAGTTCTGAAATGGCGACTTGTGGTAGCCCTCTATGTCCTCTTTCCAATGCCACCAATCTCACCCCAATTGGATTCTCCAATGAAGAATTATGCCAAATCTCCCACATTGACCTGATTATATACCTTTTCAGAAGAGCGAACTTGTATGACGTGCCATGTGTTACTATTTTGACCTTTTCCTCTGAAAAATATATACAAGAAACTAGAGTCCGTCCTATTTTTGCGCCTTCTTATGAAATGTCAATCTGATGCTCAGAGAGAAAATTATGACGATTTTCTCGAGATCACTTGTTTTGAATGTAATTCAAGATTGTGCAAAAGGTCCAACTTCCTCAGATCATATCTCCAAAAATATAGCATAAAAAGCTCTGAAATTCGGACCCGAGATTCAACGCGATGTCTTCTCAAATGGGTTTTGTTTTCAACTTCTGAAACATCGCAGAAAATAGTTATAGCGAAAATTCCATGATGACCTGTTTGGAGTAGCGAAACCCTAGAATCCAAAGCTCTAATACCAAATGTTATGAAACCAGCTCAAGAAAAGACAAGAAAGATACAACAATTAGAATTCAGCCTTTCGAGGGGTCACTCCTTTACATTAACATAATGCACGTTCTCGTGAACAAAATGACAAACCCCCTTTCTATATATAGGAGTCTAGGAGCACAATAACCCAGCCGACCTAATAATAATAATATAAAGCCACAAAAATAACAATAGAGGGATTCTATGGGGCACAGTAATAACAATATGGGGCAATAGGGGCACAACAATATTAATAAAGGGTACAACTACCATAGTAATGGGGTAATCACTAGTATTATAGGGACCCAACATACAGTTATCGCTGAAACAACTATTTCATAATTTGGTGAAGACACTACATGTATGTCAAACCACTAAGGTAAATTGGTTAGACTTAAAATACCAATTCATTCATCCAAACTCAAATTCTCATTTTCTTTGAAAAGGTAGCTTACTTTCATTGGGAAAAATATTGTATCAGTAAAGTATTGTACAAATGCTATATCAGAATGACATGTCAAGTAAGACATCTTTCAAATAATACATTCTCATGCGTTCTAATTGAGCATTCAATTGGTAGTTCATCCTTGGAAAATGCTCATACGTTTTGGAGATTTTTTCGACTCAAATACAAAGCTTCTGACAATCATGTCTGCATAGCGGACATGAAATTCTACACAAAAACCAACCAAAGATGCATTCTTCTTGATAAATATGACTGCAAGGTAAATGTTTTGCACGCTCTTTAAGAAAAAAATGTGCATAACATTCCCTCATCCGCACTACCATCACCTGTGCCGATGAGCTTCTCCGAAATCATAACCGTTGGCATACTTTCCAGAGTTGATGCAAGCTAGGCCTGCAATAACATGGATCTTTATACCCTATGCTTATAACACACATCTCAGCTTATAAGTTCTTCGCCCCATCCCATAGAATTCGAACCAGCCTCATGAAACTCAATCTGAATGAGCCACAGCCATAACATATATTCATATAATCCTCGCTAGCATCCCAGCCATTTTCATAAACTACAAATTGTTTATAGTATTGAAAATCATCCTCAAAATGGCAGTCTCCGCTGACGCATTTAAGATCTAGGCTCTCCCACGAATCCTCGGATGTTTCCTTACGAAATTGACCAATTTAGTTCTTCCAATTCAGAAGGGTGCTCGGTGGAATGTCGAGCTCGTCGTCTGAAGCTTCAAGAAAATAACAAAAATCAATCCCCAAGTCGGAAGCAAGGTTTTGGCCTGCGCTACCGTTAGAAATTTGAAAGGCCGCAGAATTATCACTAGACTTTGAAGGATCAGAACTGCAATTTAAAATTGTATTGAATTGAATACCAAAACAGAGTTTAAAACACTATCTCGCGCCCTCTTGCCAGATCTTCTGCACCTGAGGCATTTAAATCTCCGACTTTTCACCCCAATGGATTTATATTAAGACCGCTGTGATAAGCATCTATACTCTTAAAGGAAACAACGCCCTTGGCATGTGATTTCAATGTATACTGAAACAACTGAACGAACCTCTCTAGTGACTATGTTGTACCATCCAGTGGACCCTGATTAAGGATCACCTCAGCAATAGTCTCGATACTTAAAATCCTACCCACATTTGGGACATAGTTCTTATAACAGCCAACAGGATATATTTTATCAAAGTGAATTCCATCATCAATGAGCGTTATAGAAATATTGGCAGCACCAAAGCACTTTAAGAAAATACTCTCTATGCCCAAAGAACTGCGGCATGCCTCAATACCCTCTAATGTCGCCTCACAATTGTTGTAAAGCCTTGCAATGTCCGGTATACTTCTCTTTTAATACACAGTATAATAAACTATTCAACGGTGTACACCATTCAATCACAGCATGTCATGAA
Source organism: Pinus taeda (assembly GCA_000404065.3). Lineage (NCBI taxonomy): Eukaryota > Viridiplantae > Streptophyta > Pinopsida > Pinales > Pinaceae > Pinus > Pinus taeda. The sequence continues at coordinate 13,437 of APFE030699882.1, read as the reverse complement.
GATTGATGGGCAGCCCATCTACTGTCTAGCTGTTGTTCGGGGCATTGTTTCACCAACGCATGGAGGTAAATTCTTTTAAATGTAATGCACGGAGGCTTCACAAAATATAAAAATGACCATTCAATCGATTCAATACACAGCAATTAATTATTGAATACATGCATAATATTATAAACCCATTACACTAAAACGCCGGAGAGTTTTAAAATCCTACTTGGCACTCGCTCCCCTCTCCCTAATGAGAGCTTTAGCTGCCCCTTTATTTATAAATAAGGATATGCCTTCTTGGTCCTTATATTTTACAAAGGTAGGCTTTTCCTTTTTACATAACGATTTAAAGCGTGAAGCTTTATTCTCCAATCTTATCCTAATTTTAGCTGAAAAAACATAGAAATTATATCCCAAATTTTGCTCCTAAACTATTTCTCTCATATCCTTTTATTTAGAAAAAGAATATTTACATAATCCTCACTTCCTATTTTATTAAAAATAACAAAATATTAAAAATTATTACACCCCCCTTTTATCACATATTTACAAATGAAAATGGTCTTGATGCTCCTGCATCATACACCCAACCTTAAAATTAATCATGATCCCTTGATCATGTGTTCGGATCTGTGTCTGCCTAGATCCCATATCTTGTGTTGTAACTTTCCACTTGCCATTGCTTCTTTCTGATGTTCTTCTCCAGGTTTCCACACTTTATGCTTCATCGTTCCACTAACTAAGCTTTCACAATCTTCTGTTGTCTTTCTTTTGCTGCTTCTCCTTTGTTTCACTTCTACTGGTCTCTTCCAGGATACTTTCATCATCATCCACCTCATCAGTTCAATTTCTTTGTCTAACATATTTTCTCCAACATCTTCATTAAGACTTGTACTCACAAAACAATTGTTAGAATAAAAATCATAAGGCATCAGTGCCTTGTACTCCTTTGCCAGCATTTCAGTACGTTGTTATGTATCCTCCCCCACTATCAGCACATCATTATGCTGATCCAAACTTCCCAAAGAATCCTCTGAAGAATTCTCAAGACTGTCAACCAGTCTTTCTCTCATATCATCTGCTTCCATGACATCTTTCTGCACTCGTTCGTTGTACTGAACTTTTTTATCTGCTGCAATCTCCCTGTCATACTCTGGATTCTCCAACCAATATTCCAACAATGCAATTTCTCTGTAGCATTGCTCAAGCATATCATCATCACCTGCATTCATACAGAAACTTTCAGTTTGCACAAAATTTTCAATAGTATCAGCTGTTACTTCCCTTATATGTGCTTCAAACTGATTCTCTTCTTCAACATCCACAAGAACTTCCTCTTGTACTGTAACAGTTTCACAAGATTGCACATCCTGTTCAGTAAAACCTGTAATCTCATCACAATTTTCAGCGATCAAAATACAAGGTTTTACATTATCCAGTTGATCTGGATTTACCCAATAACTCAATAAATCATCAATAATCTTCTCCTCTATTTCACCAATGGAAACCTCCTCTGCATCTGCAAAGACACACAACTCATCAGTTTTAAAACTGCAATACTTTTTAGTCTTGACTGCTTCCTTCAGCACTTCCCTTTGATTAGATCTGCATGTGGAATCTTCAAATTTCATCTCTGGCACAAGAACTCTAAGTCCCTTTTTCAACAACGCAATCACAATTTGCCTCAACCTCCTCTGCAATTGTCGCCAAATCACTCTCTTTCCCTTCAGTGGAAAGATCCATTTTCCTTTCTGATTTTTCTGCTCTTGCAGCCATTCTTCTAGTACCTGCAATTGTACCTTTATTACTGCAATCTCTCTTTCTCGAACTTTTGCAGTCATCTCATCTCTGTGGCATTTCTTTGAACCTCTTCCTCTACCTCCTCTTCCTCTAGAAAAACTCCTTCTGCCTCTAGCAGACTGCTTCCTCATGAGTTTCTCACTCACCATGAGTTGTACTAGCCTCTAAAACAGCAATCTCTCTTGTTGCCACTTACCTCACCAAGCTTTCCTCACTCAGTCTTTTGGTAAGTACTTGTTCACTGCCTCTCGAACCTCTTGAGCACTCCTCAGCTCTCTCTAGGCTATCTCTTCAACTCACTTTTCTCTTCAGGACACTGCAATTGTCCTCTCTATTTAGCCTTTAGCTGAATTCCAGGTTCACTGCCATCATCTTCTCTGCAACCATAAACTTCAATCATAAATTTCAACTCAAAAAAATCATCTCACCTTTAATATCCTCCATAATCTTTTCCTCCATTTACTTCTGCCATCCTGTTCACTGCAATTATGTAGCTTGCATATCAGATTTAAACATATTCAAATAAAACATTTTAATTCTCATCAAAATTTTCTTGTCTTCATTCAGAAAACAAACAAAATATCTTCAACAGAGTATTCTAACTCTGATACCACCTGATGCAAGCCAGGCCTGCAATAACCAGGATCTTTATACCCTATGCTTATAACACGCATCTCAGCTTATAAGTTCTTCGCCCCATCCCATAGAATTCGAACCAGCCTCATGAAACTCAATCTAAATGAGCCACAGCCATAACATATATTCATATAATCCTCGCTAGCATCCCAGCCATTTTCATAAACTGTAAATTGTTTATAGTATTGAAAATCGTCCTCAAAATGGCAGTCTCCACCGACGCATTTAAGATCTAGGCTCTCCCACGAATACTCAGATGTTTCCTTATGAAATTGACCGATTTTGTTCTTCCAATTTAGAAGGGTGTTCAGTGGAATGTCGAGCTCGTCGTCTGAAGCTTCCAGAAAATAACACAAATCAATCCCCGAGTTGGAAGCAAGGTTTTGGCCTGCGCTACCATTAGAAATTTGAAAGGCTGCAGAATTATCACCATACTTTGAAGGATCAGAACAGCAATTTAAAATTGTATTGAATTGAATACCAAAACAGAGTTTAAAACACTATCACGTGCCCTCTTTCCAGATCTTCTGCACATGAGGCATTTAAATCTCCGACTTTTCACCCCAATGGATTTATATTAAGACCGTTGCGATAAGCATCTATACTCTTAAAGGCAACAATGCCCTTGGCATGTGATTTCAATGTCGACTGAAACAGCTGAATGAACCTTTCTAGTGACTATGTTGTATCATCCGGTGGACCGTGATTAAGGATTGCCTCAGCAACAGTCTCGATACTTAAAATCCTACCCACATTTGGGACATAGTTCTTATGACAGCCAACAGGATATATTTTATCAAAGTGAATTCCATCATCAATGAGCACTGTAGAAATATTGGCAGCACCAAAGCACTTTAAGAAAATACTCTCTATGCCCAAAGAACTGCGGCATGCCTCAATACCCTCTAATGTCGCCTCACAATTGTAAAGCCTTGCAATGTCCCATATACTTCTCTTTTAATACACAATATATTCAACGTTGTACACCATTCAATCACAGTGTGTCATGAAGATTGATGGGAAACCCATCTACTATCTAGCTTTCATTCGGGGCATTGTTTCACCAACGCATGGAGGTAAATTCTTTTAAATGTAATGCACGGAGGCTTCACAAAATATAAAAATGACCATTCAATCAATTCAATACACAGCAATTAATTATTGAATACATGCATAATATTAGAAACCCATTACACTAAAACACCGGAGAGTTTTAAAATCCTACTTTGGCACTCGCTCCCCTCTTTCTAATGAAAGCTTTAGCTGCCTCTTTATTTATAATTAAGGATAGGCCTTCTCGGTACTTATTTTTTACAAAGGCAGGCTTTTTCCTTTTTACATAACTATTTAAAGCGTGAAGCTTTATTCTCCACTCTTATCCTAATTTTAGCTGAAAAAACATAGAATTTATATCCCAAATTTTGCTCCTAAACTATTTCTTTCATATCCTTTTATTTAGAAAAAAAACATTTACATAATCCTCACTTCTTATTTTATTAAAAATAACAAAATATTAAGAATTATCACACCCCCTTTTATCACATATTTACAAATGAAAATGGTCTTAATGCTCATGCATCAAGAGTCCCCGCAGCTAATAGAGCAATGGATATTAGATCATCCTGGTGGTAGGAAATATATTATCTCTGAGATGATGATGGAGATCAAAATTTCATTGTTCTCGAGGAATAGCAACATGGTATGAGAATCTCGGAAGCTGACACTCCATGCAATTTGCAGACTGCCAACGCGTTCGTCGTGGCGGCTCCAATCCATTATAATTCGACCATGGAAGTTTTAAGGTCGTCTACACCTAATATCAAGAGGGTACCATTCATAGTCTCTGATTAATCTAATGTTATCTAAAGTACGAATATCTACATTGTTCTATATACTCAGCAATTTTCACACCTCTATTTGCTCGTATATTTTCTTCTTGAGCTGCAATGGAACCTTCTGTAACATGAGCCAAATTATAACTAGTCTCTTCCTGTGTTTCCATTGCATCTTTTGTCACATTTTCACACAGTTTCCTTCAGAATCTCCCTAACACGATCTATAGCAGTATGGTTAACAGTCTCACATCTCTATTTGCTCCCCTACTACAATATATTTTTTCCAATAGAAAAAAACGGTACTTCTTATTCTATAAAAACATAGTGCGTGACCATGTTTCTCTTCTAAATTCCTTTTTGGGAACGGTCTATTTTCTAATAATACTACTCAATTACATTTCCCTTAATATATATCTTCTCAGAAAGCAACATAATATTACAGTCCTCTTGTTTTGTCCTATCTCTGTCATTGCTTCTATTTATCCAAGCATTCTCTCTCTTGCATGGTTCTGAGAGTAGTTTATACTACCTTCATTGATTAAGTAGCCTTGTTCTCAAGTAGAAAAGTAAAATTTACCTGTTGCTTTGGACATCCCTTTCTTAGACAACAAATGAGCTATCCAATACTATTCTCTGTGAATATGATTTTAAGTTAACGGACAGCTTGAAAAGACATTCCTTTCTTAGACAACAGATCAGCTATCCAATTCTATTCTCTACGAATATGATAAAGTTAACAGACAGCTTGAAAGGTACTCACCAGGACCTTAATTCTGCACATCTAATTTTTGAGAATAAGAAGTTGAAACCTATAATATTCTGTATCCAATCTATGATACCTTTTGCATCTCGGAAAATCTGAATACAGTCTTTCCTCAACCATTTTACCAATATGAGAAAACCAAGACTCAAGATAAAGTGTTGGTGAACACACTCCTGCCTTCCTGTGAAATGAAGTCAAATTCAGTTGTAGCAAGAAGATATCTAGGTCAGCGTTCAGTCTAGTATTTCTTTAGAAAGTTCAATAATTGAACGACAGAAATCAATATTGTTTTCATTTCCTGATTCTTCCATTTTTATCCACAGGTGAACGCTTATTCGGTGAAGAAAAATTGTGTGTTTAGATTTAAAAATAGTCCTAATTACACACAACCATATGGCTTGTATTTTCGGAGGGCCGACGAACGATCCTAATTACTCACTCTTCCTTCACTGTCGCTCTCCATAGCCTTCCATTTTCATGTTAATTGTTTCAGTAAGCCCTCATTATCTTTCAAAGAATTTTTAGAAGAGCGCCTCACTGTCTTTTAAATCATTCTACAAATAAATAAATATTTGACCCATGAAAATAATTCCTCAAGCAGATGAGTGAAAAAAAAAAGTGAGCAAAGGAGGACGAAGGCAAGATTACAAAGCTCGGAAAAAAATACAATATTTGTGTAAAATATTATATATATATATATATATAACCAAACTATATACATCCATAATTATATTATTATTATTATTATTTTGTTATCTTTAATATCATCTATAAAAGGCCACTAAAATTGAATATAACCGATAATAAGCCTATATGGGTCTTACTAGGTAAATATCTTCCCAAAATAACCCAAAAAATTACATAATATTTGATTACAACATATTTCCAATCCCTGATGTAATCGATATTTTTCTACCCTCCAACGTGAAGCCTCAATTGGGTTAAGAGAGAGACTTAAGAAACATAGGATATACTGAACCTCGCTAAATCGAATTATTTAAGCAGCATCTCCTTTCTCATTAAAATCCACGTATTAAGTAGGGATAAAAGAGAGCCTCAACTTCCCATTACCGAGATTGGGAAGGAGGAGGGACTAATATTATAAACCCAACGTATATAAACCCTAAGATAAATACTATAAAAACTAAAGTAAACATGATTGACCATCATTGATTGTCATATTAAGACAATCCTAGTCACAATTCCATGTTGGACCATGGTTGACCATGGTTGAGATCATAATAAATCATGGTTGACTAAGGAATAATAAACCCAAGCGATTGATATTATAAAGTGAGAGGAACAATAAACTGAAGGGATTGTTACTAAAAACCCAAGAGATTATGAACCTAAGGGAATAATATTAAACCCATTGGACTAATATTATCAACCCACGGTATATAAGCCCTAAGTGGAGACAATTTTTGTCATAATGCGAGATCATACCATTATTGTCCACAGTTGACCATGGTTTCTTATGGTCTGTTAACACTCAGGTTGTCCCTAGGCTCCTAATAGGGATACGGTCGAGGTAACCACAAACCAATCTTCTGATTGCAGGTTCTAGCCCACCTGCAATCAGAGAGGGCTCCCTCCTTTTGATTCAACCTTAGTTGATGATTTTAGGCTAGCTTTCTAACTTCAAGGGAGTGTTGATTGTGATTGGAAAGAAGGTAGGATTCTCGAACAAAGAGGCACGGTAAGGTGTGATAAGTTTCGAACCATTGGGCATGGAGTCACAGATTGAGACTTGCGAGCGTTTTCTTGGTCACAAGGGGATACGGAGCGGGATAGCCACACAGGATACAATTTTCTGTCTGCTGAAAGTACGGAATGAATATCAGGGATGAAAGGCAAAGGAGAATCATTTCATCATGCTGACAAAGAGGAGAAGTGGAAGAGTGGGATCCAGGAGCAGTTAAGAATTCCTAAGACATGCACTCATATGTGAAAGAAACAGCATAAACCAGATCATTTAAGAATACAAGCTCATAACTGTTTCTGAAGAAAACATTGAAAAACGCAGAAATTGAACTTAAGGTGTATTGGAACAAATCTTAAGCTATTCTTTTTTTCCTGCAATTTAGAAAGGCGGAAAGGTGGTAAAAAACATAAAATAAAACAGGGGAGAGGAACACTTATTGGATCATGTAGAAGCACAGGAATTCCGTGATCATTCCTTGGCCAAGAGAAAACATCAAGTTGTTTCGCAATCCATGCTTTCAACAATCTTTGATTATGGAAATTTATGACAGTTACAGTGCGAGTCTTTGCTAAGAGAAAATGCTGGAAAGAAAACTGACCAACAACTACTACCAACCAACCAACCCCTCACAACATTGCTTAGGGTGGTATTTATAAACAAAATATCGGAAAGACATCATTACAAGTGACCTTGATAGGTCTACTTGGAACTCTTCAAAAATCTAAATGCTACTGGAATTAAATAAAAGTAAATCTTTTTGGCTGCGCTGGGGGCAGCTGGATCGGAACAGGTGACAAGGTGGCCCCTGGGGACCAGATGCGGTGCTGCTGGAGTGAATGTGCTTCGGGGCTGCAGTTCGGCTTTGGTGCGAATTGAATGTGCAATAATTATGATTTGAGAGCTTCAAGTAGTTTCACCCTCCTTCTATGAATCTGCTGGAAGATATTAAATTTTCTCTTGCTTCAGGCCGCTGCTCAAAATATTTGTTGATACACTTTTCCGCTACATTGATGGCTTCCGCCGTCGACTGATACTCTTTGACACGCTTGATTCCTGCTGATTTGATCTGATACACTTTAAACTCTGTGATTGATCTGCTGTTGTCTTTAAACCGGATCCTTTGGCACGATCGGGCGATTTTCGGGCTCTTTCGGCGCGCAATGGGCTAAGAAATCAGAAGATTCCCTGAAGATTCCTCAAAATGGCCTATTTCCCTCTGTTTCTTGATCTGGAGCTCCGAAGTGCGATTTTTCTTCTTGCGTGAAGTTTTTCGGCTTTCTGGCTGCTGACGTAAGCATGGCGTCGGCTGTACGGTGGATGACGTCAGCTGTGGGTCCCTGGTACAGAGCAACGTGGTGAGATACTGGAGGTAATGTGACGAAGAAACTCCGATGCGATATCACGATATCGCGTCAGCGGGGAACGGAGGTGCTCGGGTTGGACACTCTGTGCTTGCGACTGCCGATCAGCGATATCGCAATATCGCGTCGGTGGGAAATGGAGGGGTGAATGAGTTGGACACTCGGCACTTGCGACCGCCAATCGGAAATATCACAATATCGCATTGCTGGAGACGGATGGGTGATGACCTGCATGGAGATGAAAGTGCGAGGTTGCGATGCGATATGACTTTGAGGTTGTAAGTTTTGGGAGGAAAGAGCAAGTAAGTGGGTGTGAAGGGCATTGGAGGTTTCGGAAGGGGTCTGATTTCCTCAAAGGGTTTTTATACTTTGGAAGGAGTCCATTGTATCTGGGAGGTGGTTTTGGAGGTCAAGGGTTCTTGCTGAGTTTCAGATAAACTGAGCAATTCCCGGGAGTACCTTAATGGTTATTATTTTTCAACCAGGGGGAGGGGTATTACGTAGGGGGATTTTACTTAATATTAATAAGGGGATGGGAAGAATAGGGAGCTAAATAATATTGTTAGTGGTTAATATGGAGATGGTAAGAAAGCACTAAGTTCGGGAGAGCTTAGGCTCTTACAAGGGGGTAGGACCATACTTTAGGAGAAAATATGGAACAACTTTGAGTAAAGCAGATCTTTACTCAAGCCAGTGTTATGAATATGATGGAACTTAAGAGGTGTCAAGCAGATCTTGACCTCTTTTGGGGAAGTTAGTTAATGATTGAGGAGAACAGAGAAGGGGAGTCAGTGATACCTCTTTTGAGTTTCTTGCACACAAATCCTTGCTGATTATGTCCTGCATGATATGACACCTGAAAACCTGGAACTGGTCAGCAATTCAACAACCTCAGAACTACCTACCCATCCTACTTACCTAGCATTTTTTCTTCTTTTGTTTGGGGGTGCATTTAGACTTGCAAACCCGTCATTCATTTTTCTTTTGATGCTTTCCTATCTACATACTACCCTTATTTCTTCCGGAGCCCAGATTAAGTTGTTGGGCTCCTCTTCTTCTCTACCTATCTAAGAATCTGCCAAGATTAAACTGTTTGGACAGATTTACAATCTCTACATTCTAAAACAGGAAATTTAAACCTAGGGAGACCAAGATTAAACTGTTTGGACCTCCCTTTAACTGAAAAATAGCGATACCGGGATAACTTTACAAAATTTGAAGGCAATTGGATGAACTTGAAGTAGCCTTCTTCACTTGGAGACTGCAAAACAAATATGGAGCATTGCAGCAAGCAAAGTACGACATATTTGGCCTGTAAAATGCCAATCATGAAAAATGAATAACCTACTGCAGCAGGCAACTAACAGTGGCTCCACTCGGGGATGGCTTCTCCTTGTGAGAAGTCAAGAACAACAGGCCAGAATGCCTTGGTTTTTATTTTCTTGTTGTCTTCTGCAAAACTTGTTTTCTCCGGCCGCTTTATTCCTTATACCTACCTACCATAACCAGTAGTTACTTTGCCATTAGGTGAAATCAAACAACCAGTGCAGCCATTTAAGCAACTGTGAAATGAGATGAACTTGCTGACTGATAGTTTCTGAATGTAAAATCATCATTCGGGTATATGCTTTTATAACCAAAATTGTGGCATCTACCACTTGCTGCTGAAGTATGTGGTCTTCACTGAGAAAATACGTTAACAAAATTGGGTTGAGCCGAAGTTCCATGTAGTCTGCAATGGGATCGATAAACTTACCCTGTGAGAGAACTTCTTCTGATTCTTCTTGGTCAGAAGGAGCGACTGCGTCCTTGGTGGTAAGCTTGGCAGTCCACTATTCTGTTTCTGTCTTCTCAATAGAATCATGCAGAGTTTGTGAATCAGTAGGTAGCAGCATCTCCTCGTGAGTTGGGAACGGGAGACTTCGGGATGATTCAGGATCCTTTGGGTGAGACGAAGTAGTTGCATCTTCGGTAATGAGCCTAGCAGCTAATCCTTCTGTCTTTCCCTTGGAACCCAGATCATACAGAATCTGCAGGTCCTCAGGCAACAGTGTTTCCTCCTGAATAGGGGAATGGATACTTCGACATGATTCCGGTTTCTTTGGGTCAGACGAAGTAGCTGCATCTTTGGTAATGAGCCTAGCAGCTGATCCTTCTGTCTTTCCCTTGGAACCCAGATCATACTCAAATTGTAATTCAGGAGACAGCATTATTTCCTTGTGAACTGGAGGAGGAAGATTTTGGTAAAACTCTTGAGGGTTGCGGAAATAATAAGACTGTCTCTAAACTCCCAAGAGTTCAATTTCATTCTCATATTTTTCCACAACCAACTCAAGGAAAAGTTTATTCCGGCCGCCTGGTATTTTTGACAATACCGCTCTGAAAAATTCTTCATTAAGCTCAAATTCTGATAAACTTTCTCTACATTCATCTAAAGCTTCATCAAATGAAAGTTCCTCCCAGGATTCGTTCATTCTCTCTTATTGTTAATACATTGAGCACTTGGCTGTAACATTTGGTTCGTTCCCCAGTGGAGCCTTTGATTGAAATTGAAGTGGAGTTGCTAGGTGGATGCCTAGACTCTGAAGTGCCTGATCTTTGTCCACCATCAAAGATCAGAACTAAGCGTGACAAGCTTTGAAGAACATGAGCACTTTCTCCAGTGGGGTTTAAAGATGAACAAAGCGCTTGAATCCCCAATGGAGTATGCAGATACAGGTCAACCGAGGCGTTTACAAGTCAGTTTCTTCCTATGTAGGGCTGCAGATTGGTTGCATTGATTTATCTGAGGAGGTCCCCAGCGGAGTCGCCATTATGTTATCACTCAGGTTGTCCCTAGGCTCCTAATAGGGATACAGCCGAGGTAACCACAAACCAATCTTCTGATTGGAGGATCTACCCCACCTGCAATCGGAGAGGGCTCTCTCCTTTTGATTCAACCTTAGTTGATGATTTTAGGCTAGCTTTCTGACTTCAAGGGAGTGTTGATTCTGATTGGAAAGAAGGTAGGATTCTCGAAAAAAGAGTCACGATAAGGTGTGATAAGTTTCGAACCATTGGGCATGGAGTCACAGATTGAGGCTTGCGAGCGTTTTCTTGGTCACAAGGGGATACGGAGCGGGATAGCCACAGAGGATACAATTTTCTTTCTGCTAAAAGTACGGAGTGAACATCAGGCATGAAAGGCAAAGGAGAATCATTTCATCATGCTGACAAAGGGGAGAAATGGATGAATGGGATCGAGGAGCAGTTAAGAATTCCTAAGACATGCACTCATATGTGAAAGAAACAGCGTAAACCAGATCATTTAAGAATACAAGCTCATAACCGTTTCTGAAGAAAACATTGAAAAACGCAGAAATGAACTTAAGGTGTAATGAAACAAATCTTAAGCTATTCTTTTTTCCTGCAATTTAGAAAGGCGGAAAGGTGGTAAAAAACATAAAATTAAACAGAGGAGAGGAAAACTTATTGGATCATGTAGAAGCACAGGAATTCTGTGATCATTCCTTGGCCAAGAGAAAACATCAAGTAGTTTCGCAATCCATGCTTTCAACAATATTTGATTATGGAAATTATGATAGTTACAGTGCTGCTCGGAGAAAATGCTGGAAAGAAGACTGACCAGCAACTACTACCAACCAACCAACCCCTCACAACATTGCTCAGGGTGGTATTTATAAGCAAAATATCGGAAAGACATCATTACAAGTGACCTCGACAGGTCTGCTTAGAGAACTCTTCAAAAATCTAAGTGTTGCTGGAATTAAATGCAAGTAAATCTTTTTTGGCTGCGCTGGGGGCAGCTGGATCGGAACAGGTGACGAGGTGGCCCTTGGGCGCCAGATGCGGTGTTGCTGAAATGATTGTGCTTCGGGAACTACAGTTCGGCTCTGGTGTGAATTAAATGTGCAATAATTACGATTTGAGAGCTTCAAGTAGTTTTGCCCTCTTTCTATGAATCTGTTGGAAGATATTAAATTTTCTCCTGCTTCGGGCCGCTGCTCAAGATATTTGCTGATACTCTTTGCCGCTACATTGATGGCTCGCGCCGTCCACTGATACTCTTTGACACGCTTGATGCCTGATGATTTGATCTGATACACTTTAAACTCTGTGATTGATCTGCTGTTGTCTTTAAACCAGATCCTTTTAGGCACGATCGGGCGATTTTCGGGCTTTTTCGGCGCGCAATGGGCTAAGTGCTATCCCTCCTCTAGATTTTAACATTTTTGGATTTGAGGGATTATTACACAAAAAAATCGAGCACTTGTCTTGTTCGGCTCGTTAAAACTATCGAAAATTCATCCCTTTCATATTATTTTATTCTTTTTTGGACTTAAGGGATTACATGACGAAAAATAATCTTTGGAGTCTCCTTTCTGTCCCTTTCAGACTCTCTAAAATTGAAAAGGACCGAGTTATCTTTGTCATTAAACTCGTTGAAACCGAATAGTGACAAACTCGTAATCAGGCGATGTCTTTCCATGTTCGACTCCATAACATTTTTCACATGAATCAACTTGTACTTCGAGTGAAGATTGAACGAGTTTTGAAGACCCCAGATCTAGTTTCATCCATCTGGGCTGCGATATATTCAAGAATATAAAAACATCAAATGTACATCATTGTCGAACAGATGCTCATCCAAATCAAAGGATGATGAGTCCGAATCATCAGTCTGCCACACAGACGATTGTCTATCCTATGTACATAAAAATGAATTTATAAAGCTGATCATGGGAATTCCCGCCTCAACTAGATCATGAAAAAAATGTTGTCAAGATAATGTATTGTACTCGAAAAAACTTCGGATCCTCATGATAAAGCATTTCACCTGACATCAAAAGATTAACGACCTCATGCTTTAGGGGGCAACTGTTATAGACATTTTTGGGCACTGCAACCCCAATCATGAATGTCCATAAACTGAGGGCTCCTAATTCCCTAAAAGTGTTGCTTCACTGCCTAAAGGAACAAGGTCATCTGATTACATCATCTCCCAGAAGTTCTCCACTAAAAACTTCTCAGAAATGGTCAAAACTGGACCATACTGAATACCCAGTGCAGAGGGTGCGATTCATATCACCTTCCTAGTGTAAAGGGTGCAATGCATATTGAATGGCTCCTCTGTAGGGTGCGATGGTCAGGAATGGATAAATGGCAGGGACATTTTGCGAGGTGGAAGATCATGGAATCTTCCAGAAGCTTCCCCTCTAACACTTGCCTCTCTGTTTTTGACCAAGGATGAGTAAGAGATCATCATTCTCCAAGTGGAATTAGGAACTATCAGAGAGAGGACACTAATCAAGACCCCAGAAGATGACTCACCCCCCTACAATCATCTAT
>APFE030699877.1:0-18604 GCA_000404065.3 Pinus taeda | reverse complement strand
AAAACCTCTTTCTTGAGCCTTCTTAAATAGAACGAGGGTTATGGAATAAATATAAAAAGAGGTTTTATTTATTTACCATATATCTAGTTGATTTATATTTTAATTTATTTACCATACCTTTTGAGTAAGTATAAAAAGACGTTTTATTTATTTACCATACCACCACTTATATTTTTATTTGTTTACACCCTTGCATGTATATAAGGTGACTTATGGAGTAAATATAAAAAATGTTTTATTTATTTTCCATACCTCTCATTTATTTATATTTTTATTAATTATGCTTTATTTATTTACCATACCTCTCATTTATTTATATTTTTATTAATTTACCATACCTCTTTTATAAATATGGTATTTGGGCCTTTGGCCATAGGATTCACTTAAATAAAACCTATTCTTGAAAATGGGCGAATGGATTCACTTAAATAAAACCTATTCTTGAAAATGGGCGAATGGAAGGTTGTAACTCCTAATTTCAAGGGCTAAATTTACCTTTTTTACCCTCTCCCTTAAAATAAGGTGGGCTATTTGAGGTGATTTGTAAAAATGTACTATGATACAAAATATTTCCCACTAAAAATTTAAAACCCCTTAATTTCGCCAAAGGGCAAACATTCGCCCCTAAAATCACCACCCCTATAACTTAGCCTTCAATCCACTACACACCTGAAATGATCGAGATCCATTACGAGCCATCATCAATCACAAAGGGAAGTGAGCACATACACCCCTCCCACTTCTTGAGGTGTCAATGTCCCCACCCCCATTTCACTGATATTTTTGTACACCCATTCTAGGAAAAAAATAACCCCTTTGTTTTCTATTTTTCTTTGATTTTAAATTTATTTCTTTTAATTGTTGAAAAAACTTATGCTTCAAGGTATATATATATATATATATATATATGGCCTTGAGGGTTAGCTCAGTTGGTCGAGTTCCTGTCGTTAAAGCGCCTCTACTATTGAGAAGTTGCGGGTTCAATTCTCTTGACACTTTCCAGGTCAAGCTACATGGTTGATCCAACAAAACGTGATCCTTTCGGGTAAATTTGCCTAGTACCAATATTTTGTGGATGTAGCGGTCATCAATCTCTAGAAATCGTGAAACACGAAACACCCACATGCACGTCTAATTTTAAGATCACAATCAATCTAGATGCCAAATTGGTGTTTGAGATCCTCTTATTTGTGGAACAAGGAACCCACTCCTTGCAACAATTTGTCTACTAAAATCTACAAAGATATACATACTTTATCCTCCTTTAAATCTGAAACTATAACCTTTTAAAAATAATCTTTCCATATTTTTTTTCACAATGTGTTAATTTTATTTTTATATATTTTATTTAAATCAAAATTTTATTTATATAAACCAACCCTTCTACATTTATCGTGTAAATTGTCTCAATTTAATTAGTTTTCACTAAATTTTATCATCATTTACTTTTAAAATACTTAGTTTCAAAATATTTATTTGGAATTCTTAATATTTTATTATTGTTTAAAAATAAAACTTTATCGTATATATTATTTTATAATGTTAAATGAATATTGCATATGTTTTGTATAGCCATGGTTTTAACAATTTTATTAGTAAAAATGGCTTTTTTAACATTACATTTTTAAAATATAAAAAATTACAATAAAACGACGTTTTATACATATTATTTATAATTTAAAATTTTATAATTAAAATAAAATAAAATAAAAATTAAAACCATAGACAATTTTTCTTTTTTACAAACACAATGATGTCAAATTCTAACAAAACACGCATTAACATTTTTGGTCCATAAACTTTTTTTAATATAAATTTAAAAGGATAACAAAATATTAAAATGAAAAACATCCATTCATTTGACAAACACGGAGACATCAAATTCCAACCGTAACTCCCATGATCGTTAAACGCACACCAACCATATTCAAAGAATAAATATTCCATTAAGAAAACTAATATGCATCAGTGAGAATGCTATTTGCTCATGCTTGCTCCCATGAAGCTCATCCAAGATCATAAGGAAAATCAAATCAAAACTTACAATTGGAGGCCGAAGCCTTGTTGTTGCTCACGAATCAGGTATATAAATGGGTTACTGGTGGGCATTGCTGAGAGTATGATTGGCCTCCTCTTTGCATGAGGGACAAAAGCTTATTGTGATGCAGTTTAATGGCATATATGCTTGTTCCTGTGATTTAAAACTTTGAATATATAATGCAGCATGGCCTTGGTGCCTTCCCGAGTCATAGGATTCTTAAGTCAAGCTATTGATCACATTTACTTTTCTCTTTTCTAAATAGAAATAAACTATCTCACGTTCAATTTTGATCAGTCTTGCCTCATTCTGGTGACAATATACCAACAAATCATTCTTCTATTCAACATTAAGACTTATTATTTCACTAATTATACATATTTCAATTATATTATCGTACCACCTCATCTTGGTGAGAATATACAAACAAATCGTTCTTCTATTCAACATTAAGACTTATTATTCACTATACATATTTCAATTATATTATTGTACCACCTCATCCTGGTGACAATATACAAACATAAACTATCTCACATTCAATTTTGATCAGTCTTGCCTCATCCTGGTGACAATATACAAACAAATCGTTCTTCCTTAAGACTTATCATTTCACTAACGATACATATTTCAATTATATTATCGTACCATAAACCGCATTGAATATAAAGAAACCAAGGCGTTACTTCAATATTGGATATAACTGACTAAAACAAAATTGAGCCCACAATCTCTGAACACATCTTCCCCTTTTCATGTGTTGCATAGTTCCAAAACAATTTGATCAAATTCGTATTTATGGATGGCTAATTTTATCCATGAATTCCATATCTGTCTATACAAAAGTTTTCTTGTAGTTGAACAAATTCAGAATGCCCTTGCAGTCATGTGAATGTCATTTGTATATCAGAGACCACTGCAATAAATCCTTTCGAATTGTAGCTCCGACGCCCACAATATTCGCAATTGTTGATCAAGATAACAGCCTCTGAGATGATAAGTGCAAGTACTAAAAGAAGAATGCCATGTTTCAAATGGCATTGGACAATGCTTTGAAGTAAAGAGAGGTCATCCGATATACGAGGAAACAATGTCACCTTGCCAGCTAAAATAAATACAATATGACACCATAAAAAGATTTTAAACGATACAATCATTATGATATATATTCAAGTGTCATTCTCGCAGTTTGCACAAACCAAAACTAGTGTGTTCAAGGTAGGTATGCATAAAAAGCATGTTATCCGTTTCTACTAAACGCCGAGACAATGTTTGATAGATGTTTCAAATTTGTCCAAAGCTACAAAAGCCTCTGCAAAAGCACCCCCCAATTTCTCGCTGCAACATATTCAACAAATTCAACACATCTTTGTAAGATGAATCATAATAATGAAAACCAAAAAAAGCTAAGCTGACCTAGGTTATTTGCATTATGAAATGGCAGTATGCCACTGGTACAAACTATATAACTGATATTCTGCAGATATCACTATTTTAAGAATTGCTCACCTTGTGAATGCAAGCAAAAAGAACATCCAGTACCATCTTTTGGATTCCATTCCTTTGTCAAATTTGCATTTTAGTAATGATAATCTATTCGACTACAATGTTTTTATGATAAATACATTGAGAATATTACACTATATAAAATTGGCTAAGAATCCATGGTTAGAACCAAATTATTTATAGTAATATTATAATTTGTCTTGTAGTCTACTTGTAGTCTACTTTGTCCTATAGTAACTTTTTTTCCCAATGTAATTTTATATGGAAAAACCCAAAGAATGCTTCTCCACATCTGCACCTAACATTTCTAGTAAAACCATTGGCATAGACTACCATACCTTACAAAGGGGATTCAAACCAGGCACTAGTGGACATGGAACTAATCAATTGCTCAAAAACAAGGACAGCAACCAATGGAGCTAATCCCTTAGGATATTTTCAATGTTCCATAGGAACATGTCCCCCAAGGTGGGGGCGTGCTCCCCGTGTTTCACATGCTCTCAAGACGAGGAAATGCATGGGGAAATGTTTCCCACATCCCCTTGTTAAAATTGGGTATTGGCAAGACAAATTTCCCCTAAGGAAAACTGTCAGCCCCATATGAAGCCCATCTCACCAAACGAAGAATTATAAAAACAAATTAGTTATGAGCATTTGAAGATATAAAATTAAACACTTTGGGTGCAATTCAAAATTTGTAACGAGGAATTCTTTCCAAATTAAGAAGTCGGTTTAAATTAAGACATCACGGAAAATTTTGCAAATATTCTGGCAGCTAGCTTTTGGGATAATCTATTCAACAAGGGGTTTGTTGAGACTAAGAGTGCTTATTGTGAAGCTTCACAGGAAAATGGCTGCATACAAGAACTAGATGGAGAAGCAATCTATCCTATAGACTATCTTTAGCCTCGTGGACAGTAAAACAATTTCTTCTTCTTCGACTCCAAAAGCACTTTATTGTTATATATAAATGAGACATTATAATTTATGATTTTACATATAACAAAGTTGATTTATATCTGAAACTAAAATATACGATTCGCTTTTCTTTAATGGTTCTGAGTCTCGCACTTCGAAATGGCTCGATTTCTGTATTGCGTTCATTACTCTTACTGTAGCATGTTCGCTTACTTCTCTGTGGAACCGTATGCCTCATGGTATGCATAGATACATCTCTGTGTTCATTCATATTGGAGGTAGAGGAATTGTCTGCAGAATCAAAAGCGGCCGGAATCTACCCAAAATAAATTCAATATTTCTTTTTAAAGAAATATGTTTTTTATGGTGGAAATGGACTCATCACCATCAAAATTTTTTAAGAGAACTAAAATTATGAAATTTGACATCTTTTATTTGAATTTACAAAAATCCCAGATATTTTCAAGATATTACCGGAATTTCCAAAACTTTCCGAGCAAAAAGCATATTAGCTAGATTACGGCTTAAAGTTCGAATCTGGCGTCACAGTGTATTACAGTGATATTGCTCATGTTACATCACATAGGGGCTCGTAGGTTGACTCTGATCTATACAGCGGCCAGTGGTTTATTCCATGTATATCTCTGCGATTATACTGATGTGTCTCTGTGGTTACAATGACATATTTCTGCTGTTCCAATTGCATATATCTATGGTGATGTTGGCATCGCATTTTTTCCCAGTGAGTCGCATCTCTTCACCGTGAGTCATATCTCGTTTCTGTGCATCGTATTTCTCCATTGAGGGCCGTATGTCTTTGCTGTAAGTTATACCTCTTCGCTGCTGACTGTATTTCATTGTCAAGATTCGTACCTCATTGCTGTGGGGCATATCACTTTACTATGAATCGTATCTCACCATGGTGGGTTGTATATAATTACTGTGGTATTGTGTTGGCTTGCAATATCAATATCGATGCATATTTGATAGTGAATTAAATTCTCTTTATTGTGAGTCGCATTTCTCCAATTTGGGTCTTGAATACAACAGTAACAATACACTGACAGAAGAATTCTAATTTCTCCTAACCCGTTAGGGTTTTTGCTAACATACCCTAATCAGTGTTTTTACTCTTATATTAAGGTAGTGAGATTTGTGATACAGTGATGACAACTTTGTTTATGATATATTGATGTCAGTATTGCTTATGATACAACAATGACAGTCTTACTCATGATACAGTGATCTATATGTATGGCTGTAACAGTCTTGTGTGAACAGTGAAAGCAACCTTTGGTAGACTGGATGTGTAACTGGAATCTTCATGACAGAAACTTTATTGAAAGTATGACAGCTGCAATAGCCACAGCATGACCTGGACAGTATCTTTAGATATCAGTATGTGACTCTTCGTGGCAAAGGCCTCTAGTATATCAGTGATTTAGTATGCAAGATACAATGATCTCCTCTTATGGGAAATGATGACAGTGCTCTCACTCCATGAAGGATGATAACAGTGACCAGTATGATGCCAGCAATGTGATACCAGCTCTCTCTCTCTTGTGTGCACTTATTTTGCTAAGTTCACAAATGAAGTTGTGAACTGTTTTGGGTTGACCATGGGGCTTAGATGTAATTGATGAATATTGTTATGGATGTACTTTGTATCTTAGCTAAAACAATTGATGAAATCTAATAAAAGAAAAAGAATTCCTGGTTTTCCCCTTTGTGGGGTTTTGCCTTTGTCTCCAACCAAATTTCGGTGTCTCTATTTATGCATACTTTTCTTCTGTTGTTCTTTATGTTCTGCTGCAATTGCTCTTTCTACATAATCGCTAAAGATGTTAAAGATACTATGGGGTGAATGTAATATGTAAAAGATGAAATGCAATTATCTTAAGCAAAGAACACTTCAACCTTAAGAAAATTTAACACCCCTTTTAGGGAAACTCGGGGAGACATAGGTGGATTTCGCCAATGTGGGGAACGTGTTTCCCCAAAAGGGGTGTTTGTGGGTGTCCCCCTCAAAAAGAGTTGGGCATGCCCCATGAAATTTTCCTGAAAACAACAATTTATGAGTGGGGAAGCCTAATATAATATATTCAACCCTGGGCCTTGTTACCACACAATCTAGCAAGCCCTAAGGAAAGAAATCCTATAGGTCAAAGAGCTAGACTAAGTGATAACAATGGGACAATGTCCCACTTCACCTCAGCAAATGTCCCCTGCTCTTGATAGACTTTCACTAATGGGAGGAGTCCCAGTAGAATGATAGTCACCTTGTGATGGATATTCAAAGGCTTATGGTACTAGGTGATAAGATAGGACCTCTAAAGGGAAACTCTATGTGATACTATGGCACTTCAAAGGTACTTGTTTCTCTCCAAGAAACCTAGAACAAACTTGCACAAGATCTAGGGTTTCATGAATTATCATGGAGAAGGGAAATCCCAAGACCAAGACAATAAGGAGAAAGGGCTTCTTATGATTTACTCCACCAAGCACTAAGCTCATATAACCCTCAAAGAAGTTCCCAAGTCAAGGAAATGAAAACTAGGACTTCCCTTCTAGGGCACACCTAGAGCAAGAGATTTTATGGATGAAAACCAATGGAATGATTGCCAAAACTTGAAGTCTTGTAGATAAGACCTTAGGCTTGAAGCTTATGGTATTGGAATCCACCAATCCACTCTCTAATGAATTTTGCTCTATGCCCTAGCCTAGCCGTCCAAGAAACGACAACCGAAATTTTAGAAGAAATTATGGAAAAGAAAGGAGTTTGATCACCAAAGGCTTGGACCAATGCCTTGTTCTTTGGGCATATGGAGTCTTAGATGCTTTAGATCATCCAAAATTGTCCTCAAGGAGATCAAGAATTGATGCCCTGGGTACCAACCCTCCACATTTTCCTACTCAAGAATTATGGAGTTTTATGGAGGAAAAACAATATTTCATCCACTAGGAACATTCATCATTTGCCATACCATGAATAACATATGCAATTGTCAACCAAATAGTTTTCAAAAATGATATTCAATAAATTAGGGCACAAGAACAATAACCTAGTTGTTGTTAGTTTTTGTAGCATTGGATGTGTTCTACCCACAAAATTTAGTGGAGAGGCTAAAATACATGAGTTCTTTAAAACCCAGAAATCGTTTCTGGAAACTCCACCTAGAAGTGTTTCAATTAAATTATTAGCTGCTTTTTAAATATTTATTAAGTCTAAACTTAGGGAATATTGTTAATTAATCGGTATTAATTGAGATAAGGTGAGAATCATTTAGAAACTCACATGGATCAACTCCAAGATGATCCTAGCCATCGATTAAGTTTTAATCTTGGTCATTGGTGCTCCAACAGTGGACTATAAGAGGTAGACAATGGGAACTTGGAGAAGACACTTCCGAGTTTGATTTCTTGGTAGATCGATTTCTAGAGAGTAGTCACAGTTGTCGGAGAGCTAGAGACTGAAACAGGATCAATGAGGGGCACAGGCAGTGATCCGAAGGAAGTTTTCCAGATCCGGAGAGGTAGCAGCAAGGGGTTGAGTTATTCCCAGAGAGGCAGTGAAGAGGACTACGCGGTTGTTTCAAAAGAAATTTGATTTTGCTTGAGAGAAATTTGTTTTCAATTCCAAAGTCCAGGCAGAGGGTCTAGAATGTCGGAGAAGTGATTTCCTCAGCAGAGATAGGCATAACAACTTCATTAGAGGCAGTTTAGAGGCTTGACATCATAGGGTCTGTGTAGAGCAACATAGAGGTGGACACAAAGCGTCCAAAAGGATGAGTTTTTGAAGAAAAATTGTGCCTAGGTTGCTTGTGGAGGAAGGGTAATCCCTTCATATAATTTTGTCTACATTTTCTTGTTGTTTGGATTGCCAATTGGACATCCATAGATTGTACTCAGATTTCACTGCTACATAATAAAATAAAACCCTCATTTGATGCATCAGTTTTCCTGCATTGGGTTTTTCTGGGGACATTTGTCCAAAATTAATGGTGTTAATTTTTATGTGTGCTAGCGTTTCTTAGTTTCTAGCACTATTTATTTCCTTAGTTTTATTTGTAAGCTTGCAGTGGGTTTATTTTTATGTTGTCATATTAATAAACTGAATAATTAATTTATCGGTTAGAAAAAATAATAACAATTGTTGCAATAGGATTCCAGTTTTAGGAATTTTCACATTGTATCAGAGTGTGAGTGATCAATCGGGAAGCTCAGAAGTGGAATTGGGAATTTCGTTGTTCAGTGGTGTTGATGTCTGGTAGCATCGAATGTGCTCTTAGCCTCAAAATTTGCAAGTATATTAGGACACATGTATTCCACAATACCCAAAAATTGTTTTGGGAAATTCCACCCAAAGACAGTTTTATTAAAATAATTAATTATTTTTAATAAGTCCCTAAGTCTAAACCTAGGAAACTAAAATAATTAAAGGGTATTAATCCAACTGAGGGTGAAACTTCTAAAAGAAGACGAAGATCAAGTCAATATGATCTGAGCCATTGATTAGAATCTAATTTGGGTCATTGATTACTCAACTGGAGGATTATAAGGACTTTAATGGGCGTTTGGAAGACACACTAGGCAAATACTCAGTTACCCAAATAAGATCAATTTTCTCGCTGGTCGAAGTTTAGCAAGAGGAAATCGAATCAGAGGGGGAGTTGCAGGTGAGAAGGAGAGAGGGAAAAATCATCAGTGGGGAATGCAAGAGCAGAAAGAAGATGCAGAGTCGAAGAGGGACAACGCAGAGGCAGTGATGCTGGGACTACGCAGTCCCTGCGCAAAAGCTGATGCAATGAGACACAGAGGGTAGTAGGTCCTCTCCAGAGTCGGAATCTCACTAAGTGTGAGAATATTGTCTGTAAAATTTCTCACAGAAATTCCTCTTTTATTATGTTGGTTGTATCTTGTACATGAAATTTTTGCTGAAGATCAATAAAGAAACCCTCATCTGCTATGCCGGTTTTCCTGCATTGGGGTTTTTGGGGACAATTGTCCAAAAATAATTGTCATTGTGATTATACTTATGCTAGTATTTTCTTTGCATTTACTTTTCGCAGTATTTTAATTGTGAAGGCTGCGGTAGAATTTATTTCGATATTTGTTGTAGAAACACTGTGAAAAACTTATTTATGAATTAATAAATAGAAGAAATAATATCAATCACTGCAGTTTGATTTCTATTTAGAAATTTTCACATAGTATCAGAGCTTAAGGAAAGCAAGAGAAAAGAGCCAGCTTTGAAGAGAAAGAGGGAGTTCATGTAATGACCCACCTATAAATAAAATACAAGTATTAGCATACATACGGGACCTCCATACGATAGCTACATATGCATGGACCCACATGTATCGCACTATATATAAACTAGTTACTATAGGAGGAGATAAAAATTAAGGTAATAAATCAATACTTAAATCCTAGTTACTATGATAAATCCTTAAAACCAGTAGAAAATGTTGATTTTAATTTACAATTTAAAATTAATAAAATAATAATATAAATTAATTAAATTATAAATTAAATAAATTTATTAAAATAATAAATCAACTTTATTAAATCAAAACTACGTATCCAAATAAAAATCAACAAAATCAAAAGAGATTTGATTTCATAAAAGTTACACGTAACCAAAATATTGGCATGGAGATGAGAAGAAGGCAGTGGATGAGGAAACAAAAGAAGGAAGGAAATATTGAAAGGGGGGAAGAAAAACCATTTTTACAGAGGGAGCAAAGATGAGAACAATTTTGGAACACGATGGTACAACTATGAAAGGAACTTGAGTCTTGATTATACTGGAGTTTTTGGGCATGGGGGAATCAGATTGCTTTAATTGGAAAGCTTTCTGAGACTGAGTACCTAGGTTGTACCCAGTTTGGCAGGGAGGTTTTGGCCGTTTTAATAACATAGTCAGACAAGAATTACAGCAGAGCAAACAAATTTGCAACAACGCAGACAGGTTGGTATTCATTAGATTAATCTTTCAATTCATTAGATTAATCTTTCAAATTCAGTATTCAAATTTCATGTTCTGGTATTTAAAATTAATTAGAAATCCGGGTTCCTACATTTTGGTATCAGAGCCATCTCAAACTCTCGGACCTGTTAAAATAAGGTTATAGTCATAATAAATAAGAATTATAAATACTGTAATCAGTATTATTTTCGAAATTTTATATTAGATTTATGAGTATCCTTCATAACTCTCAGACCAGAAACCTTGAGTGCATATGCAGTATTTGTAGACTCCAACTAAATTTTGTTAGAAACCTTTGTTTCAGGAACACTGAATTTAACAGTACACTCTCCTTTAGAGTACCGCCCTTGATTTTTAGCAGAAGTTTGTTGCTTCCACTTTGTTAGTGCAGAAACTTTAAAATGGAGGACAAAGTCAAACATCCCAGTTCAGAATGCGGCCATCAAAGTAAATCCTTAAGTCATTTTGATACAAACAAAATACCAATGATGAAAGATACTTACATACAAGAAAACATAAAGAGGACTGGTATGTAAGAATAAGAGAAAATAGTCGAAAGTTGGAACTATATACATATGGTACACTCTTAATGTTATTATCTATTTGTGGAATTGCAAAATTATTGTAAAGTGATCAACTTTGAATAGGCCTCCTAGAGCTACAATAAATATTTAGGCATGTAATCAAGTATGGCCAAATGTGAACCCCAATCTGTCATAACTAATGGTCCAAGGATAGATTCAACACAACGGTATGCCTTTTTGGCATAATAATACTATTGTATTTATGAATGAAGTTTACGGCATTTTATGATTTGACTGGCATTAAAACATCAACATTCAACTCTGACACTCAAGCACATTGTATCTATCATTCCTCGCAGTCAGCCTATTTACGTAGGCTTGACCGCCTTGCAGACTCCCTGTTATATTGCTTTCTTCGTTGCTTTTTAAGCTCTCTCTCATCCTATAGCCAAAGTTCTGTAGGAAGACTATCAGGATGTTCAATAAGTGACATGTTCAGGGCAGAAGAAACCGGTCCTGCTATCGATGGAGCACCGAATGTCTCCCACATATAGCAGAAATTGGTGTTGGAGCCGACATAGTCCAGTACTCCATGCCAATATTTAAGTTGATTGTTAGCCCTGTAACTGAAACACCTAAATTCGAAGGTTTTCTGAATTCTTTTGCAACAAAAAGGGTGTCTGCCATTGGTGTATGATATGCCCAGGTTCACTGTGCGCGCTCTTTAGCCTGACAGAAGCAAGTCTAATATACATCGCTAATCCACTATGCTATCCAACGCGCAAACTTATATAATAATTCCTCATTGAACAAACTAGGATCGATTTTTATCTACAGAGTGGGCTTCAGAGTTTAGAAGTAAATACGAGGCAAGACGTATATTCGACACCCGCCCAGCTAAACGACTGCATGCTAAAATATGGCGTGATATTAATAGCTTATCCGACGGGTAATGCAGTGTATGCCCTGTGGGCTCTTGCGTTGAAGACAAGTCACGATACAAACTATCATGTTAATGAACCAATTCAGCAGAGGTCCTGGCACCTATGAACGATAAGAAGCTCGATATTCCACTAAAAAATGGGATTCGTGCCCAGAGATATTATTTTTCTTTTAAAATATATAAAATTAAAAAAAAAAACAAAAACAAAAACAAAACAAAACAAAACAAAACAAACATGCATTAGAATAAGTTTTATTACATATTAGGATATAATACCCTGCATTAGGACAAGGAGGTCGCGAGACCACCCTCCTTGACCTCGGTCAGGAAGACCTGCCTAACAGGTAAAAATAGCAAAAAAACTATACCCGTTTGTAAATTTGAAATTTGAAATTATATGTTAAATCTGAAAGTATATCTCAAATTTTCACAATTTTATTATGTATATAGGAAACACTACGATGGTAAGGACATATCAGCAACAACGACGTGATCGGGCAGCATCACCGTCATTAACACCCCCACCGTCATCATCAACATCTCCATCGCCACCACCATCACCGCCTCCATTGAGACCATCATCAACACCAATCGCTCCAGCACCAGAGTTGACCATGATAATGCACTCATTGGAAGCCTTATTGGAAACATTAAAAGGGTTGACAATGGCTAAGATCAAAGAAGAGCAACCTCAACCCATAGAAACCAATTCAGCGAAACCAAAAAATTCTAAGTATAAAAGATCAAAGGAAGATATTTCTAGGCAACTACGGAAAATTAAACTCCTAGAATTTTCTAGAGGACGAGTTAGAGAACGTGTTGAGGCATGGTTAGAAGGAATGAACAGATGTTTTAAACTAAGAGAGTACTCTTCTTCTTCAAAAACAAAAATTGTCGTATTTCAATTAAAGGAAAGTGCCTTGATTTGGTGGGGAAATCTGGAAAAACAACTACACCTCACAACGGATAATGTCCCTTGGGAATTGTTCGAGGAAAGATTCCACACTAAGTATTTACCTCCATATTTTCAAGAACAACAAGTCGGGGCCTTTCATACATTAATTCAAGCTAATAAAACAGTGGAAGAATATGAAATAAGGTTTATGGAGCTTGTGAAATACATTCACTACTTAGATTCTGATGAATGTCAAGATGAACGCTTCATATTTGGGTTAAACCCTCGCATCAGTGCCTTGGTTAGGATGTGGAAGCCATCATTAGTAGCCGAGGCGATAGAATGTGGCCGTTATGCAAAAGAGCATCTAGGAATCAAAAAGAATGTCAGGCCAACAGAACCTCTACAATTAGGGTTTCCAGGAAAGACTCCCCGAAATTTCTTCAGGGAAAGTAGCTCAAGACCACCACCTTATGGTAATAAATTTACCCCAAGAAGTGTAGGAGCAAGAGCTCCCATGACAGTTAATACTATAGCCACTGAATCATCAAACACAAGTCCATGGAAATCTCGTGGAACTGCTAATAGAGGAAGAAATTCGAGAGGAAGCGGCATGAGAGGGCGAAGCTCTTTATCTAGAAACTCACAATATGATTCAAGAGGACCGACCCAAGTTAATTGTTGGGGATGTGGAGGAACGCATTTTCAATGTGATTGTCCAAAAGCTTCATCAAGTATATTTCATAGGACAAGAAAAAAACCAATACCAAATACCCAAGACAATCATAGAATCCATGCAGTAGTCAACAACAATCAAGCAGCACATCAATCCACTATAGTGGAATCCTCAAGTATTATTAATGGTATAAAATTCAAAATCTTATTTGATACTGATGCCACAGTTAGTTTCATTTTGTCATATGTATTAAATAAATGTGGGTTGGCAGCTCGCAAACAAAATGATTTCAGACAAGTAGAAATGGCCTCAGGACAACTCCAATCCGTAAACTTAAGTGTGGAACAATGCAAAATTGATCTAGAGGTCTGTTCGACTAAATTGAAATTTTATGTCACAACCCTAGGAACTTATGATCTTGTCATGGGTATGAATTGGTTAAAAGCTCATCAAGCTTGGGTAGACTGTTATGGGAAAAGAATTCTCGGTATAAATGATGAAGGAGAGACGATCCAAATTCAAAATATCAAGAGAAAAGTATCTTTACGCTACATATCAGCAATGCAAATGAAGCGTTGCTTAAGGAAAGGTTGTCAAGCATACGCAGTTCAAGAAGTAAGCAAAGAAAAAGAACCATCCTTAGAACAATATCCAGTGAGCCGAATTTTCGGATGTATTTCCAAAGGAATTACCAGAATTACCCTCTGAAAGAGAGCTAGATCTCACAATAGAATTGAAACCTGGTACTCAACCAATCTCTAAAACACCTTATAAAATGACAGCTCCAAAACTTCAAGAATTGCAAATTCAATTGAAGGAACTGTTGGATATAGGACACATTCGACCCAGTATATCACCTTGATGTGCTCCTATAATTTTTGTCAAGAAGAAAGATGGTTCCTTGAGATTATGCATAGATTACCGAGACTTGAATCGAGCTACAGTAAATAATCGGTATCCAATGCCTCGAATTGATGACCTCTTCGACCAAATGAAAGGAGCTGCTGTCTTTTCAAAAATTAATCTACGATTAGGCTATCATCAGCTAAGGATTTCGGAAAGCAATATTTCTATGACTACATTCCAAACACGCTTTGGGCATTATGAATTTACTATGGTACCACTTGAGTTGACTAATGCACCAACAGTATTCATGAACCTTATGAACAACGTTTTCCGCAAATATCTTAATCAATTTGCACAAGTTTTCTTAGATAATATGCTCATCTACTCCAAGAATAAGAAAGAACATGAAGATCATTTGCGGATAGTATTATCCTGCCTCAGAAAACACCAGTTATATGGAAAGTTATCCAAGTGTTCTTTCTTTCAGGAAAAGATTCATTACTTGGGCCATATCATATCTGGTGAAGGAATCTCAGTAGATCCTGAGAAGGTAAAAGCAATCATAGAATGGCCAATATTGAAAAATGCACATGAAGTGCGAAGCTTTATGGGTTTAGCCGGTTACTACCAAATATTTGTGGAAGGGTTCTCCAAAATTGCAAAGCCAATTACAACTCTTCAACGTAAAGGTGTTAAGTATGAATGGACTGAGGAATGTAATAAAGCATTCTCTAAACTTAAAATACTGCTAACCAGTGCACCAATCTTAAGAGTCCCTGACATGGACAAAGATTTTACTGTATGTACTGATGCATCCAAGCAAGGGTTAGGTGCAGTATTAATGCAGGATAGAGGAGTAATAGCATATGCTTCAAAAAAGTTAAAGCCTCATGAAGAACACTACGCCACTCATGATTTAGTGTTAGCCGTTGTAGTACTAGCTTTAAAGATATGGAGACACTATCTAATAAAGTAAAGCTTTATGCTTAAAAGCGACCATCAAAGTCTACACTATTTGTTCACCAAAAGAGACTTGAATGCTAGACAAAGACGATGGAGTGAATTCCTAAGTGAATATGACTTTGGAATATCATACATTAAAGGAAAAGAGAACGTAGTGGTAGATGCTTTAAGCAGAAGACCCAGAATATTTTCCCTCATACATATCAAAGTAGACTTAAAGCAACGAGTACTAGAACATCTCATAAGAGATAGCTGGTATTTAAAAGTAAGATCTAGTCTTGATAGTAAAAAGTCAAAAGAACCTAAGTTTGAGGGATATGAACTAGAAGATGATGGAATTTTGTGATTTTATGGAAGGATGTATATTCCTAATAATGGGGATCTTTGAGACACCATTCTTAAAGAAGCCCACAGAACAGTATATTGTGCACATCCTGGAGTAAAGAAAATGTATACTGATACTAAGAAACTCTTCTTCTGGTCGGGTATGAAGCGCGATATCGTTCAATTCGTTGCAAAATGTCTTGAATGTCAACAAGTCAAAGCTAACCATTGTCATCCAGCAGGTCTCCTGCAACTTCATGACATTCTTATAACCAAATGGGAGATCATTTCTATGGATTTTATCATTGGGCTACCTCTTACTTCACAAAGACACAATGCTATTTTGGTGGTAGTGGATAAATTAACAAAAAGCACCCATTTCATTCCCGTAAGAGATACTTACGAAGTTGCTGACGTAGCTCGAGTATTTATAAATGAAATTATAAAATTTCATGAAATACCTAAGAAGATTATATCAGATAGAGACTCATGATTCACTTCAAGATTTTGGACTTGCATGCAGTTAGCCTTAGGAACTCAACTAAATTTGAGTACAGCTTATCATCCTGTAACTGATGGGCAAACAGAAAGGGTAAATCAAGTACTAGAAGATATGTTGACGATGTATGTGATGGATCAGCAGTCGCACTAGGAAAAGTATTTATCCTTGGTCGAATTTGCATGCAATAACAGTTACCACAGTTCAATTGGAATCCCTACATTTGAAGCATTATATGACAGACCTTGCAGAACACCGTTAAGCTAGGACAAGTTAGAAGATCGGGTGATAGTAGGGCCAGAAATAATCCAAGAGATGGAGGAACAGGTAAAACAAATTAAACAACGATTAAAAGAAGCACGGGATAGACAAAATAGTTATGCTGATGCCCACAGAACTCACAGGAAGTATGAAGTAGGGTATCAGGTTTTCATTCGCATCAAACCAAATAAAAGCACTATCCGATTCGGAAAAGGGACAAAGTTGTCGCCCTTATTTATCAGACCATTTAAAGTCATAGAAAGAGTTGGACCTGTCACCTATCGTCTTGCACTGCCACCTCACTTGCATAAAGTTCATAATGTATTTCATGTATCTGTATTAAGGCATTACATAGCTAACAAATCTCATAGCCTTCAATGGAAGGAACTGCAGATATCGGACGAGGGAATCATATCAGTCGAACCATTACATATACTAGAATGTAGGGTTCGACAACTCAGGAATCGTCTGGTAGACCAAGTTAAGATCCAGTGGGACAAATATAGCCCTAAATCAGCTACTTCGGAATATACGGAAATCATATGTCAAAAATACCCCAACTTGTGTTAATTTTGAAGAACATTAAGCCATATTTTGTATATATTTACTTTACTTTAAATCAGACACTCAAAACTATTTTGGAATTATCACATATAAATGTGAATTTTTATGTTATTGAAATATGATATATGTTATCTGTTTAATTCTACTGATACGTGGATACCAAGATGGAATATGTTATTCAAATTAACCTTAATGAGTTATGAATACCAA
This sequence comes from Pinus taeda, assembly GCA_000404065.3. Classification (NCBI taxonomy): domain Eukaryota; kingdom Viridiplantae; phylum Streptophyta; class Pinopsida; order Pinales; family Pinaceae; genus Pinus; species Pinus taeda. The sequence continues at coordinate 1,448 of APFE030699877.1, read as the reverse complement.
GGTGAAGTTTAATATTTGATTAATCTTACTATAAAATCTAAATCATGAATTATGATAGAAATTAAGATATTATAAATTTTGCTTCATTTATGCATATCAATATAATTAATGAGATAGAAATAAAAGAATGATTACAATTTCAATATGAAAGTCAATAACATGAGCATGATATGACCAAATATGTTATACTAGAGATAACAACATGTATGAGTTATACAGAAATTGTTTATTTTATATATATACCGATGCATATGTTATAATATATGGACAAATGTTTACATTGCAACTAGCGTTGTTACCAAAATGGCCACATGATGACAAAAACTTCAATACAATTAAAACTCGATAAGGTTTCATGAAAAAGCATTGACTCAAGTCCCATTAGGAGGGGTGGAGGTATTGCCCTCCATTTATCCTCCAAAACCTGGAATCATAGGAGGACTGTGCGAAGTACGCTCCCCTAGACGTGTGAAAATGACTGCCAGATGCCTATTGGGCAATCAAGTTGATAAAATCGATGTTGATACCCTTGAGAGCCTATGAATGGTTAATCAGTATAGTTGACACTACACTCTAGTAGAGGACGGATAGGATGGAAGCAGAAGAGATTAAGAAGGATAGGGTGATTCTAGAATAGCTTTGAGAACCAACCGGGCCAAAACATGAATATTATAGTTGTAAAATCTTAAAATATCTAAGAAAACAAAATTTTAAATACCCATATAAAACGAATTCAATCTTGAAATATAAAGACTTATATACTCACATTAATCACTAATATATTTTAGAAACCCTAACTTCGAAACGAAGTTTTTAGAAGGAGGGATGTATATAATGACCCACCTATAAATAAAATATGAGTATTAGCATACATACGAGACCTCCATACAATAGCTACGTATGCATGGACCCGCATGTATCGCACTATATATATAAACTAATTACTACAGGAGGAGATATAAATTAAGGTAATAAATTAATACCTCACCAAAGTATCATATATATGATAAATCCTTAAAACCAGCAGAGAATGATAATTTTAATTTACAATTTAAAATTAATAAAGTAATAATATAAATTTAATTAATTCATTAAAATAATAAATAAACTTTATTAAATCAAAACTATGTATCCAAATAAAAATCAACTAAATCAAAAGATATTTGATTTCATAAAAGTTACACAGAACCAAAATATTGACACGGAGATGAGAAGAAGGCGGTCGACGAGGAAAAAAAAGAAGCAATCTTGAAGGGGGGGAGAAAAAACCATTTTTACGGAGGGAGCAAAGATGAGAACAATTTTTGAACACTGTGATACAGCTATTAAGGGAACTTGAGTCTTGATTATATCGGAGTTTTTGGGCACAGGGGAATCAGATTGCTTCAATTGGAAAGCTCTCTGACACTGAGTACCTAGGTTGTACCCAGTTTGGCAGGGAGGTTTTG
>APFE030699867.1:0-10602 GCA_000404065.3 Pinus taeda | reverse complement strand
CCCGAATGGAGTAGGTGCACTGCATACTGATTTCACTGTGTATATGTTCTAAAAAATGGTATCATCAAAAACCACATCATGAAAAAACTACAAGAAAGTTTCCAAAATAAGTGAAGCTAAAACAATGTTAAAACAATGCTTTTTCAGTATTTAAATCTATTGTCACAGCTGAAATTCCAACAAATGGAGCACTAACAGTCCTTGAAGAAAAATGAAGAGGAAGGGACAAAATCAATGGGGGCATTCCTCCCTTTGCTTTAACTTTTTCCAAATGCCATTAATTATTGAGCCATGATTTCTGTGAAATGAAGAAGACAATGGACTACTCTAAGAAAGAAATTGAAGAATGGTCGACAAATCCACTTGCACAACACTTCGAATCCCTTGTAACACTAGATAATAACCCTCAACTGTACTCCAAAATGTTTGACACCTCCAACCTATTGAGTGAAATGAGTTCAAATGAAAAGGAATACATGTTCAAGCCTCTTTTATGGGGTACATAGTGGGGGCATGTGTCTGACATGTGTTTGGAAGGTATCCTGTGAACATGACACAAGATAAACATGTCTTAGACACATGTCCTTCCGTATTGGTGTTTGACACATAGTATACGGGGCACGAGACCTATTTGCAGGTGTCCTATTACTTAGGTTACTAGAAATGAGAGTGTAACAGAATCGAAAACAAGGGCTAGAAGTTTTCAATGTCAAACTCGACCCTCCTCCCCCAAAATACCATGCATATTGTACACATAAGAGATAATTTAGAAGAAAAATCCCATTGAAGACTCAAAAGTAATACACAAATTATATGTACCACTGTTATAAACCAAATTACATTCACTTTATAATGTTTAAATTTACAGAATTCATTGTTTTTTAAATTTATGGCTTTTTTTGTAGTACATTTTATGTTTCTTTACCATCCTTTTTTGGGGAGAAATAGTGCCTTTCCATTCCATTTATGGTAACATAATTAAATGGTCAATGTTACCCACCATTTTGTGGGTAATATACCTAGGATAAAAAAAAATCTCCAAGATGGCCCTCAACTAGCAACCAGTAGCCCCTTGCAACAATCGACTAGCTCATTGTGCCATTTCTTCACCACCTAAGCTGGCCATGTGGTCCCTCACCCATCTGCCATGATCATATGTTTGAAGGTGGGCCTCCCGAAGATAAAGATATGCCTTGTCATTTTGAAATTGAGTCTTGTAGTTTTATTGTCATGGACACTTCTGGGTATGAATTAAGTGGAAATAATGGGCTAGGTCTCTGCTTTTGTCCCCTAGACCCATTCCGAGACTTAGCCTTGGATTCTAGTCCAATGGGATATATTTTACTGAATACCTGGTTTCAGGGATGCCATTTCATGGGAAACCAAGATTTTGGTTGTGTGTTCCCACTTCCTTATTGGCTTATATTACCCCCTTTCCATTGATTATCACCCCATCCATCACTTTTCCCACCTAGGTTCACATTCCTCCATTGAGTCCACATAAGGTCAACTCACCCCTTCCCCTTGGCCACACCTTGGGTCATGGATTGGAATCAAGCTCGAAAGTTTATGGAGCTAAAAAGAAAGTGAAAAGAATATATGGCCACATTCAACAAGAAAAATACCACAAAATGCGAAAAATGGTTAGGACAAAAACATTTAGTGCATTGACAAAAGCCATTACATGAAGCTATATCCCATCATCGTGGCCATCACACTGGTTCTAACAAGTCCTATGAAACTTCCTCATCATATAGGAACCCATGATTGTCCAAACTGCTGGTGGGAAATGAACTGCCCCACCTTAAAGGGGGAAATTCATTGCTGTATCTTATAGATTATGCTCTAACCCCTTGATCCCCGAGTAGTTAATCAAAGAAAATCATAAAAAGGAAAAAGGAATATAAAGAAGGGTGGAAACATCAAGTCTAGAGCACCTCATGTACCACGATTGCTCCCTCTTACACGTTATAAACCCAAGTGCAGGTTTCCCTCTTATTAGCTACACATATTCCCCAACATGTGACCCAGGGTTGCCTCCTCTCATTCCTTACCTCATTCACCTATCTACCACATGCCACCACCTTTTGATGAGTGTACCTTGACCATATTATCCCCTCTAGAAGCAAAAACCACCTAATAAGGTACTTGATTAACCCCATTGGACGTTTACGAGACATTGGTACATCTCGATGCCCATTATGGAAGGGCAAGCCATTATAAATTCCCCACATATGGTCCATGATTAGATAATCTTATTTTCTCAATTTCTTTAATGACTTGTTGTACTGGAAGCCTAGGGGACGCATTGGATCTTATGCAGGATTGTAGATGGTTTCCATTTGGTGTTTGACTAACCTATGCCGAGTCCTAGTCCTATAGAGGGCTACATTGGCACATGTAGGGTGAGCATTGAGAGCCATGGACCTCCACAACATTAGATTGCACTTTATGGATCCCCACAGCCATTCAGAGATTGTTCATGGTTCACTCACTGGAGGAGGAGGATTCACCTGATCCATCATGTGTAGCTGGCCCCATATCTACACCACATACTTCGCAGATGATACAAGACTTCTACAATGATGTGGCATCTCCTACATTATCATCCCAGCCTTTGAGGGAAACCTGCAGGCATCTTCAATTTGTTTTGAGACCCATGAGTACACGTGTGTTCCCGCATTGTCTTTTGGAGAACTAGATGTTATTATAAGGGGCTAACCTCTTGTTCATTGCTTTTGAGGGTCCCATTCTTCGTTGTGGCATCCATAGACCTCATCAAGCCTCTTAGAGGGCCCTATGACATGCAAAGATTATTATATGTCCTCTTGAGAGGTTTTCCTTTTCATTTGTGAGCTAGTTTGGTGGGTTTGTCACCAAAGTTAGATCATCTTGCACATTATTTTATTTTTAGGGGCTAATGTAGGCTCATTAGCTAAATCGAAATCCTAATTTGTGTATAAATAGGAGTTAGTTAGATTCATTTGTATCATCACTTTACTTAGGATCTCTCCATCTTTAGAGAATCTCACAATTTTAACTTGGAGGATTATTTTAGATGATGGATGAATTTTGATGTATGGATTTGGGCTATTTCTATATTGGATCTTCTTATTTGCAAATGTGATGTTGCTTGGATATACTCTCTAACATTGTAAGTGAAAAGTTTAATGTTATTTTCTTATTGTTTCATACATTTGAACTTCACTATGATTAGGGCTAATTGTTGCATGAATGAAATGTGGAATTATGTGTATATTTATCTTATTCTTTGTATGGGCTATTGTTGCATACATTTGAACTTCGCTACGATTACGAATAATTGTTGCATGAATGAAATGTGGAATTATGTGTCTATTTAGCTTATTCTTTGTATGGGCCATTGTTAGATGAATGGAATGTCCTAGAGATCATATTATCTTGATAATCTTGCACCATTTGTATGAAGTATAAATGCTTGAAAGTCACTTTTCTTCTCTTTATAAATCTTTTCGTAGGTAGGTATTGGCAAGAAAACCAAATCTATAATGAAAATTCTTGAGACTAGCTAAAATTAAGCTAGACAACTAGTTGCCAAACACGCTATAAAATGTTAAATTTTATAGATATCCTAATTCAGGAGGAATGTCCCCCTCAAGTTGATTGTTTGAAAGATCTAGAAGGCTTAAATTTTCCAAGGAACCTAAAAATGCATAAATCTCACCTGTTAGTCGACTTTTTGTGAGATTAAGGTCCGAGAGGCATGGATTATGCAAGCTCGTCATGAAGAGGCCGAAATATTTGGTTATTGCTTGCACTAAACTTTAAGATATTCTTCAATCATCCAATATATGTAGAAATCATTTTCCTAAACTAATTTTTGTCAATATTTAGATATTGCAGCTTAATACAAGAGTCCAAGGGCTACCAATTCCCACTAAAATGATTTTCAAGTATAACCAAATAAAAAAAAATTCCTCCCTACGTAGATTTGTAGGTAGAGGGCAATCAAAATCATTTCCTGAAACATCGATCGACCAAATATTAGAATGTGTACCCAATTTCTATGGCAACCACCCACTAACTTGTTATTAGAAATATTTAGTGTTTCCTCAATAACAAGTGTTTCTATTTATTCATGGACAACTCATCAATCACACGGGCTAGTCTCATGGAAGAAATGTTGAAGTATCCCCATGCCAAACTATAAAAAATTATAACCTCAGAATATTTTATTTCTCTAGAAAGAAACCCTTTCTCTCCTAACATCTGAGGCTGAATCAAGAACACTAAAGAAAACTCTCCAAAGTTTGTTCACCTAATGAAGGGTCAATGGAGAGTGTCAACTATCCATTAAATCATTTCCTTGGGAAGTATGCACATTGTTGAGGTCTTGAGGACCTAGTCTGTCTCCCGGGAGAGTGTTTTCACTGGGAACCTTCTTCCTGATATTTTGATATAACCCTAAGCCACAAATCCATATACATGCATGGGCATGGATTGGCAAGAAATCTATATCTATAATGCAAATTCTTGAAACTAGTTGAAATTGAGTGAGAAAACTCTCTGCCAGATACACTATAAAAGGTTAAATTTTTTAAATATCCCAATTCAAGAGGAATGTCCCCCTCAAGTTGATTGTTTAAATTTTTTAAGGAGGCTAACAATGCATAAATATCACTGTTTAACCAATTTTTTGCGAGATTGAGGTATGAGAGGTGTGGAATGTATGCAAGCTCATCATCAAGAGGCCCAAATAGTTGGTTATTGCTTGCTCTGAACTTTAAGAGATTCCTCAGATGTCCAATATATGCATAAATCATTCTGTTGAACTGATTGTTGTCAATGCTTAGATATTGCAGATTAATACAGGAGTCTAAGGGATGAAAATTCCCACTAAAATTGCTCACAAATATAACCAACTCAAACAAAAATTCCTCCCTATGTATATTTCTTGGTATAGGGCCCTCAAAATCATTTCTTGAATAACCAATTAGGAAAATATTAGAATGTGTACCCAATTTCTATCGCAACCACCCACTCAACTTGTTATCCAAAAGATTTAGGCTTGTTAGGCTAACAAGCGTTTCTAGTTGTTCATAGGTAGGCTCATCAATCATGCGAATTAATCTCATGGATGCGATATCGAAGTATCCCCATGCCAAACTATAAAAACTTCTTATCTCGGAGTATTTTTTTTCTCTGGAAGGTGATCCTATGTTTTGAGCTAGTGGACGGTATGGGTTTTTGTTCCTTCTTTCCTTCCCTGTAGGGTTTCCTATGCACAATGTAGGTCCATGTGTTATATAAGAGTGGAACCTCCAAATTTATCAAATCGATCATTCAAGATGGATTACTAATATTTCCCAAGACTTATGAGTCATGATGAATAATTTCTTGAAATGAGGTGAAAAGTCGATTTAAATGGTTCAAACTTTCCCAAAGGTTTGCAAAACCTTCTCAGAAGTCATTGTGTAATTTGTTGGAGGCCAACCCAAAAAATTCTTATGATAGGATAGGGCGAAGTCCACATCAGCTAACAATGTTTATCAAAATTGAAATTGCACCAAGAGGTGCAAAGGAATGTCGAAATAAGGAGCCATCAATGTGGAAGGAAACTATCTCCTTATGCTACATGACAGAGTACATCGTCAATGTTACCTTATGGGGTGCACAATGCCAAGTTGAAGGGGAAAAACTTCTAACCTATAGACCTAAAGAATCACTGTAGTCCTTGCAATCAAAAGGGGTCATGTCAATGGATGTGATCTCTACTTGAGTCTTATTTTTCTATAGCATTGGCAGGTGGTTTTCCATCTGTATGTTATGAGACCAAGTTATGAAATCGGATAAATAAACAAGGATAACAACTTTTTTCTGTCCTTTTAGAGATAGAATAAAGTTTGATAGACAATTTTACTATTGCAACAATGCTCTAGACTAAGTTATCTCTTAATGGGCATGAGTTGATTATTTCCCCAAAGATTGGTGTGAGAATGAGTCAACTACGCCCTTGAGGAGTTTGGTAAAGAGGAAATTAAATGACCGGTATAGTGGTAGTGGGAGAAATACCTCAACTCCAACACAAAACAAAGGGGAGCTAGAATTATAACCTAAAAATATATACTTTCAAGTTTCGACTATTTTACCATAACTGGGCACCAACGATATCAGGAGAAGAGTGGCTCACTTACGCAAATTGGTTTTCACTGATCTTTTTTTCCATCTCATTGGATAAAAAAATGAAATGTTTGTGATGATAATATGGTATTGTTCCAAGTTTGAGTAATAAATAGTAAGAAACAAACCTGAGTTGAGAAATATGATAACCAAAATGTGTCGTGTATTGTCAATCCATCTTCGTGACCCTCTTGGTCTAAAGTGTTGTACAATTTATCTATCCAAATAGTAGAATTGCCTTTCCTACCTGATACTTTGAGTCCAATATGGCCCAAATCAATGATTTAGAGCTCTCCTTCCTTGAATCCCATTCGAGAAAAAAGAAGCCTTACTGCATTTATCCACCTCCTTGTTCAAGGTTTTCCTTGCAGCAAATCTTTCACCTTTGTTTATAGTGCTAGAATACAGGCAACCTAGAACTTTACATACTCCAAGGGACTTCAAAAATCTTCATTTGTTATACACTCATTTCCCTCTGATGAATTAATTGCACAAATATGAGTTACTCTACCATTTAAATCAAGAGTTGAGCGGCTAATGGTGGAAACCCTCTTGTACACTAAATCAACAACCTGTTGGAAAGTTATGAAAGTCTAATCCATGATCATGGTGAGAAAAATATCATGATACATAGTAAACAATCAACCTGATATCTACACTAGGATTCTATATTTTTGAAATGTGACTTAAAATTAAATCCTAAAATCAATCTATTGTGTCTACCAATGACCATGTGTTGAAATTGATTTTAAGATTTCACATTTCAGAGAACGGTTGAAATCTTCACGAGTTCCACTAAATGATAAAGGATTTCATGATAGTGCAAAATCTTACACGTTGAATACAAGGGACAACTTCCTCTTCATTGAATAACCCTTATGTCTCTAAAGTATACATTCAATGATTCAATTAGTATTGGCATTCGATGTGAAGAAGAGGAACCTCAGTGGCATTTTTTTCCATTCAAAATTATGGTGGTTGTCCTCTGTTTTGGTTTTACATGGCATTTCCCAAATTTTCCTTGTTGTCACACATGGTCATCAAGCCATTTCTTTCCATTAATTTACATGCCAAAAGATACCCATGGTACGTTATTCACTTAATAAATTCCTTCCTTATGTTATCTTGAATTTATTTATTTCTCTCTTGAATTTATACATGCTCATTCTTCAATTGTCTTGGTGTGTTTGCATTGTTGTGCGTTGGAGTTGTGAGTCCGCTGCAATTCTCTTATATTTTCTTTTTATTGAATCCTATGAAACAAAACCATGGCCTCCACATCTACCAAGAATTATCATGTGGAAGGAGTTTCTATCGCCACCAAGGAAGTTATTATGGCGGAGCATGAAACAAATTTTAAGAGGCCCAAGGACACTACGAAGGTAAAGGATCCCAAGGGATCCAACAAAAAAGAACATGTGATGATTTTGGGTGTAGAAACATAGAAAAATAAATGATGCATTTAGTAGCTGCATTTTCTAGATTGTTGTTGGGAAGCATCTATCCTTCCACAACAAAGGCATTAAAAGAATGGTGTTGGAATTTATATCATTGGAACCTATGAGCTAACATTTATATATGTTCTATGTGTGGATTAAATGAGACTCGAAGAACCATGTTCCGAATGAAGGGACTGGTGACAAGGAAAAAATGGTTTCCATGTGTTTAATTTCGATGGGAGGGAATGACAAAAATGGAGCAAGGATGTTGGTAGTGGTAAACAATGTTTTACCAGCCAACTCTATAGAGAAAACACCTCTCGGCATAAATACAAAAAAAATTTTAAACATCTGTAAGATATTGTTGACAAAGCCACACTGTATAAGGACCCATGTGGGGTGTTGGGTAATATGTTATAAGTCTTGTTTCAAAGGAAGGAAATAAGGAATTTTTTTAGTATCCATTTCCTCCAGTTAGGTCTATGTATTCATTAACCAGAGAAGCTCCATGTCAGGTTTCACAGTTGCTCAACTGTCTCGCATATTTCCCAGCTCTTCTCCTTTTTTTCTTGTGAGATTATTTTCCTCTAACTCAGAAACATGGAGACCACAATTGATGTTCAATTGAAGATCAATGGGAATGGCTGGGTTATTCAAATCAAGGGATGTTTTGATCTAGAGGAATAAGAAGAAGTGAAGGAATTATGTATCTCCATTTTAATGTGGTCAAAGAGTTATTGGCAGTTAAACCTGAAGCATACACTTCTCATGTCCACTTCCATTGGCCCCTATCATCACTAGAGATCTAAGATCTATTATAAGGAGTGCTACAAAATTTAGCTTTCTCGCATATTTGAAAAAGAATCAACGAACTCAAGTTTGAGTCAACAATTTTGGAGGATTTTAAGAAGTGTGAATGGCAAATCTGGAGTAGATACCACAAGTTCCTTGACTACAGGGAAGAATCCTTGGTGTGGATCGTGGTTCTCGATGCGGTATTCCTTCTCAAGTGTCTGTATTTTTATTGGAGACATGCCGACGAAAACTCTAGTACATACTTCAAGAATATTGAACGATTCCTAGATCTGAGTGGCACCAGTGGTGCCCACAATTCTATTTTCGGAGATCTGATGATGCTTGAAAATCAATTATCGCTTTTTCTATTGCAAATTATTTTAGAATTACAGTTGGGTTTTATATGTGGAGTAAGTGATACTAGAAGAACCCTGTATGAAGTGACTAGCGAATGGTTTCCACGCATTGAATTATGATAAGATGGAATGACGAAAACTCAGTGAGGAAATTGGATAGGATGAACAATCTTTTCTGAGATAATTCCATAGAGAAAACAGGTTTCGGCGTAAAAATGACACAAATATAATTTCTAACATGTACATGTGACAAATGGTTTCTGGGGAGGATACCCTTCACCCCATCGAATCTACATGCAAATAAAGAGGGGAGTGACAAGGCTTTACACCCCATGCACGAAGTGTGCAACTACAATTCTATCGAACACATGGAGTAACATATTATAGAGGGTTCTCTTGTATCTTCTATGCAGTGGAGAGGGCTTATAATACCCATCAATGAGAGTATCATATGTTACAATATCAAAATGAAAGCCCTCTTCATCCATCAATATCATAAAATCATTTTCTTTTTCCAAGTTACCATCTTTTTATAAAGCATGAATTATTATATTGAAATTAAAAGCATTGGGAGGTATTTGTCTCTTACCCATTTCAATATAGATTTCCTAGCAGATATTGATACAATTGGACTTCAATAAACCATTCAGAATGCTAGTGCGGGGAGCAATGTGAGGAACAAAATCAATAAATTCCATTAGCTTGAATATTTGTGTAGTGTCATGTGCCCTCCCACACTAGACATAAGCCTTGATGAGAATATCAAACACCACAAGATTCTAATTGTACTAGTTTGAGGTCTCTAGAAGCCTGTAAAATACCTCATTGCAGGTCTCATGACCTAATATTAAGTAGTGAATCAGGGTCATTGCATCTGAAAACATTCTAGAAAACCTTCCAATATTGACTATGATGCACCAGCTCTCTAAATTGTGCGTTACTCTATCTTTGCCTTCTGCCCAGTTGAAGAATTGGAAGGCCATTTCTAGTTCTGATTGTTTCCTCACCAGAACTTGTGTGATCATTAATGGGGGTAATGTGGAAGGCATTGAATCTTGTTGTAAGAGATCCCATCTAGCCTGTTTGATATCTTCACAAATTTTATTAATGAAGTTACCATTGTACTAGGAAAAATGTGTTCAACTTAGATGCCTCAGAGTCCATTAGGCTATAAGGAAATTTTGGACAAGGAACACTTTTTCAGTCTAAGTGATGAATTGTCTAGGGACCTCAAAGTAGCAGAAAATAATGTGGGCATGGATTTTGGTGGCTTCATAGAACACATATTTTCATAACTATAGATGGGTATCACTGGCGTATTGTATCTCAAGAATGTTATATGGGGGTGGTAGGAAATAATTCGATCAGGTGTAAAAATTGTGGAGGTCTTGGGGTTTTTTGAAATAGTCTATGGATTGTCTCGATCACTGCATTCTACACCCTTAAAATAGAACACGTTTTGATGGAAAATGTTATGTCGTGAGATGGTTTCAGAAAATAAATTAAGAAGTTGGATGAGCCCAAGATCTGAGTGGAAAAGATTCTAAAATTTTCCGCTCTTTTTTGTTTCAAAATATTTTAAAATAAATTGTCGCTAACTTTGTTGCAAAATCGTTTGGAATTGAAGTTGGGTTTTATTTGTGGACTAAACAAACTGGAAGCACCCTATACAAACCGACTGACAAATGGTTTCCATGTGTTAATTATGATAATATGGAATGACGAAAAGTGAGCAAGGAGATTGGTTGGGTTGAACAGTGTTTGATGAGCCAATTCTATAGAGGAAATTCCTTTAATTATTTGTAAAGTGATTGGTTGAGGTCTTATGAGGGGTTATTTAGTAACTTCCATTT
>APFE030699863.1:33151-51523 GCA_000404065.3 Pinus taeda | reverse complement strand
ATGTTTTGCCAAATTCACATTTTGAGAGTTTAACATAAAGTTTTTCTCTTTTCAAAACATCTAATGTCTGCTTAACATGCTTTAAATGTTCTTCCCATGTTTTACTAAATATCAGAATGTCATCCAGATATACAATAACGAAATCATCAAGAAAAGGTCTGAGTACATCATTCATTATTCTCATGAAAGTAGTAGGAACATTAGTTAAGCCAAAAGGCATAACCAGCCACTCATACAATCCCTGCTTTGTTTTGAAAGCAGTCTTCCATGCATCTTGTTCTGCAACTCTGACCTGATGATATCAACTATGCAAGTCTAACTTGCAAAAATAAACATCTTATTTCAATTGATCTAATAGATCATCTATGCGAGGAAGGGGATAACGATTTTTTTTATTGTTATCTTATTCAGTGCTTGGTAATAAATGCACATTCTCCACGATCCATCTTTCTTTCTCACCAAAATGATTGGAGATCCACATGGTGATGTGCTAGGTCTAATGAACCCCTTCTCGAGCAACTCCTGCACCTATTTCTTGATTTCTACATTCTCTAAAGCGGACAACCTGTACATTCCAATGTTAGGCAGTGGAGCATATTTGTTGCAAATTAATATCATGCACTATTTCCTTTTAGGGTGGCAGACCTTTAGGTTCTTGAAACAAGATATCATACTCTGAAACAATTTTTTCTAAATCAACTTACTGTTTAGCATCACAGCCCTCAAATACATTGGTTTTATTAGGTTTCTTTTCCTTTACAACCATTAGTAAAAATTGTTTGCATGAATTTATAATTCGTTTCATTTACCCTGAGTTTATGAGAGTGTAATTATTCTTGAGCTTATGAGCTCTTACAAATTATTCGATTCCATCTTTAACGAGTAGATTCTTGTTCTCAGCTCTATAGAAAATAGCTTTTCTGTCATACAAGTAAGGACTTCCTAAAACAATTCCACATATATCCAAAGGAATTATGTCTAACTCAACCTCATCTACAAATGCTGACCCAAAAGAAAACTTAAGTTTGCATTGTCTAGTCACTTATAGTTGTGTTTTATCACTTAACCATCCTAATGGGTATGGTTTCTTGTGAGGTGTAGTCAATAATACCAACTTCTTTACAATTGCTTTAGAAATTAAATTTACTTGTGAACCGCTATCAAACAAAGTATCAATCTTTTGATGTTTGGAAATAACTCGAATATGGAAAATCTCATGTCTTTTTCTCTCATTTTCTTCATCAATAGTAGATTGTGCAGAATTACTAGTAGATGCTTCAGAATTCTTACCTTTTATACATGTGGCTGCAATGGTTGTTTCATCTCCTGAGTCCGATCCCCAATATTTCTGAATAGCTGCAGTAGTCTTCTTCTTCTTGCCCTCAAACTTCTTAGTTCTCAGCTCCGGATGCAGAATCCAACAGTGCTCATCATCATGCCCATCCTTCTTACAACGAGTGCATGAAGACTTGTTTTTTTGTGCAGTGTTGGCCTTCCTTGCTTTCCATTTCTATTTTCTTTTCTCCTTATTCTTGTTTGCAGTGGGTTGGGATGATCCCCCAACTTTTGGGTTCCCATTCTTTCATCTAGCTTCTAGATGTGTAGCTTGAATAAATACCTCATCTATACTAGTGGGATTAAACATGAGGATAGTGTGCCTCATGTAGCTGTGTAGACCACCGATGTACTCAACAGAGTCTCAGATGAGTCTAATGAGATTCCTAGAATCAAAGCTCTCTTCCTAAATTCTTGGGTGTAACCTTGTACACTTTTCCCTTTCAATTGTCGAAGAGTTTGCCAGCGCATCATGACTTGCCGCATGTAGGCCAGTGGATAGAACTGCTTTTTGATTGTAGAAACAAATTCACTCCAAACAGAAAGAGTCTTACCATGTCTCTTCATGTCAGCTTGGGTCCTACCTTCACACCAAACCAAGGCAGTGCCTCCAAGGCGTAGGTTGGCCAGCTAGATTTTGCTCTTGTCTGAATCGATACTCTTCACTCTGCAATAAACATCAATTTGTCTAATCCAATTGTCCAGCTTTTCTGCATTCAACTCTCCATCATATATTGGTAAATCAAATTTAACATCTAGTTTAATCAAAGATGTCTTCTTTTTATGTTCAGGGCTATTAGGAGGTGTGAGAAAGTTTTCTTCTTTCCCTTTGCCTTTTGAGTGGTCATGGAGGAGAGACTCTTCTTCTCCTTTATATTGTTTGGAGCCTAATGAATCTTCATCTTTATGTTTTCTAAAGTACTTATACATTTCCTCTACCATGGATCTTATGGCCAGGAAACTATCTATAAATTGAGGGTCTGGCCCCACAGAACCTTCCTCTGACATTGTCTTGTGAGGATAGACTCTTCCAATTTCAGGATTATTTTCGACCAACTCTCCTTCTCCTAATTTGAGCTTTGATCTAGTTAGCATTCAACAGCTAAATCTAGCACAAGGTTGTCTAACTCTAATAACCTATAGCTCTGATACCACTTGATCTGAAATCACCCCTAGGTGACCTCAGGAAATTAATGAAGGTATTACAGACTTATGTGTTGGTGTGTGTGTCTATGTTATCTTAGGCAATGGATTGATAAGATTGCAAAATAAACAGACACTTGAAACAATAAGAGATCACAGTAAGCAAAATAGAAACACAACAAAATTTAATGAGGAGTTCACCTAATCCTCCTGGGCTACGTCTCTTGGTCTAGCTTTCAGCGGCGACCTTTTTATTATGTTTTCAAAACAGAGTCTTACAATAAGGAGCTCAATCTGAGTCTCACTTGACAGAGGATGATCAGTAGGATGGCACTTGAAATTCCCAAGTCCTTAGATTTCACAGACTCCCCTTATTAAATTTCGACCTCAATTGGTCTCTGTCTGCTCGATGCTGCCCTTACTCTGATGGTCAGCTCGGCTTCTCTATTCTTTGCAATTTTGCCTTTCTTTCTGTGTCTCTCGGCCTTTGGCTTCTTCACTGCTTCTTTGCCTCACTATCTCTCTGTCTTTTCTCTGTCAGCTCGTGGCTTTAAAACCAGTTCGTTTCTTCGACTATTCGCTTCGTCTTCCCGGCTCTCTAAATCGCTCTGTCCGCTGGGACTCCTCTACCCTACATCATCGTTGCTGCGTAACGCTTCGCAGAGAGGTGGCCACCTGTCTTCTTGCGAACTGAGTGTCAGTTCTTCCTGAATGATTGTTTTTTCTGTTATTTCCCAAATGCCTACGAAATGGATCGTTCTATCGACTCATCGGTCAAATCGAACTTCAAATATTTATGTGCCGTAGCTTATTTCTACCTCAGGTCCGTTCATCCATCGGGTTAAACCTTCGCCGTTTGATCTAGACTTGACTGTCAGTTTGCGATGTAAGCAGTTTTTCTCCCTCCTCGCCGAACACATGTCACTCGGTGTATGGAATCGCTGTTTCTTCGGCCAAACCCACTTACCACCCAAAATGCCTCCGATATTCCGTCAGTTTTGAGCGCAGGACCCACTTGTCGGTTTTAGCGCTTTCCCATGGTTTTCTGGTTTCCCTTGTGACCGAGCGCTTGGGGCTTTTCCTTGTCGATGGGTTTTGCCCAGCGATACGTGCGTATCAGAAACAACCTCCATTTCTGGGTTTGAGCTTCCCAACTGCCATTTTTACGCCATGCACAGTCTCCATGGGCCAATGGTCAGCACGCTTTAACCGATGGTTGTCATTGCTCCGTGCTGGCTGCAAATTATAATTATTCAGAGTTTATTTCTGATAGCTATAAGATTTCTTGAAGTCTGTCATTCATTCTTAACAATCATGGATTTTTTCGAGGATCCAATTCAGATCACACCTTCTTGGGGCCAAAAAAATATTTGCACTATGAAGATGATTCATACTTACACTTTATAACATGCCTTGTAAGTTATTCGTCCCTTGGAAACCAATCATATAATAGTATTTTCAATAAGGGTGACCATTGATTATAGTGATTACACAAAGAGCTACATTCAAACACAAACCCCACCTTCTTGGTGTGTTTGACATATATAATTATATTACAGTAGTCCGTGTAGGTTATCTATGGTTCATATAAACAAATATACCTTTGTTTTACAAATGGTTCAAACCTAATAGTCCCTTGGTGCATTTTGGGCGACTCACTAAAATACATGATATTAATTTCATTACTATGGCTACCATTGATCCAATGTTCAATAATACATTCATATGTAGGACTTCCTTTGACTCTATCTACAAGACAATCAAATAAAATAATTTGCATAATGATATTTACATAAAATAACCCAATGAAAACCTTTTAGAGTAGGAGGTGGTATTAGAGTAGATGTTGAAACTGAAACCCCTATGAGCAACTAAACATATTGATCTCTCTAGGTGTTGCCTCCCTTGTGAGAAGATCTACTAGACAATCATCTTTGCCTTCTTATATTCAATTTCAAAATAAAATACATTCAGTTGTAAGCTCCATCTCAATATCATGTTATTTCTTTGTCCAAGCAACCTTTTGTTTCGAAACAATCCTGCTAGATGTTTTATATTTGTTCTTATAGTGAATTTGACTAATTTGAGGAACAATTTGAATCTTTTGATCCCATTTTGTATAGCAATAATTTATTGTTAGATGAGGGATATTTTAGTTCAATTCCACCAGAGCATTTTGATGCATAAGAGCATAATTCTTCTCTTTTAGCATGTTTTTGCATCAAAACTCCTACCCAAACTTCATTTAAAGCATTCAGATTCAATATATATGGTAATTTATGTCGTTGAAGAACCAACCTTGGTAAATTCTAGACCTTTTCTTTGATGATTTTAATTTTTGGTTTCATAGCAGGTGTCCATTCAGCTCCTCCGAGCCTTTGATGTAATACTTTAACATCCATAGCTTAGTTTTCATAGAATTTTCTTATGTAGTTGAGACTACTTAAGAATCTTTGAAGCTATCAATGATAATGAATTATATCTAGAAAGTCTGATAAGGTCTTCAACACATGATCCTGTAATTTGATTTTTCCTTGAAATAAGATCAGTATTAAATATTCAATTATGGCTTTGGAAAACTCAAGTTTAGGTTTACTAAGGACTAATCCATGTTTGAAAATTTTGTGACTATCTCCAAATGCTTTCTATGTTCCTTCAAATCAAGTGAAAATTTTAACAAATCATATACATAAACAATTACAAATTGTAAGTCACCAAAAAGATCCTCTACCCTCTTCTGAAATTTTGAGGGAGCATTCTTCAATCTAAATGGCATGACTCACCATTGTAATTGTCCATGAAACACCATGAATCTTTTATTATATCTATTAGAAGGATCAATTCCAATTTACTAGAATCCACTCTTTAGGTCAAATTCGTTGAACAGATTGTTATTATTGATTTTCTGGAATAATGCTTCACTTGATGGAAAAGGATACATGAAAGGTAAGAGAGCATCATTGTGTGCTATATAATTGATGACCATCTGAGGTTTTCCTCTTTTATTCTCTATTTATTTACATAGAATGTTGGACAAGCCCAATGGCTATGGTTGGGTTCAATTAACTTTCTTCCTAATAACTCAACCATCTTTTCTTTACAAAGTTATAGTTCTAATGACAACATTTGAGACTAATGCATTTGGAGTCTATAAAAAGGGGCAAACGTTTTCTCACAAAATCCTGTCCTAACAAGACATCACTACCTTTGTCAAAATTTTACAAATTTATTGAAGTTGCAACTCCATTCAAGAGGATTGGGAAATAAAGAGCCATTTCTCAAATGTTCATCAAGGATTTGCTCACTGCTCTAAATTTCAAGTTTGTGGGCGTCCAATATTATTCTAGTATTGCATTATGATTTGCACAAATATTCATGGCTCCTGTTATCCTCCACAATGTCCCAAGGCTGAGAAAGGAGATCGATGGAGGTAACTTCAAACCACTTAGGGTTTAGCAGCTAACCCCGCTAAACCAGAGAGGGCTCTCTCTATGAGCTCACAACCAATGATGATTGGAGTGGGGAAAGATGTTAGGCTAGTTATTACAACACTAGGGTTTTGTAGCTTTAGGGTTTGTTGGATCAGAGGTACAAATCAGGGAACTAGGTAAGGTATTGAAAGGTTCAGTTGCATGAGATATAAAGGAGCAAGGTAGGCATGCTTTTGTGATAGCTTAGGAGTTGGTCGATGTAGTGTAGGGTTGAATAGGTAAGAAAATCATGATGAGCATGTGAACCATGAATTCATCTATCAGAAGACTGAGCACATAAAATGAGATTCCTAACAAAACAAAGCTTAATTACAAGAATCATGTTTAATACCTCTTAGGAAAATCACTGAAAAGCATAGATATGGAAAGGAAACTAATTTATCATTCATATAAATGTTTAACAGGGGAAAAACAATAACACAAACTCACACTACAAGAATTCCTGAATAATAGTTGTAACTTGGCCTTTGATTTCTTGTAAAAATATGATGAAGTATAAGCTACAAGATTTCCACTCTCTGATGTCCAACCTTGAATCTAACTGAAAAATGGATACATATAGACCAAAAAACAACTTCCCCACTATGAGGGGTCGAATCCCTCAGTATAGGAACAACTTACATGAATTTCTCAACCAAAACCTAGTGACTAGGGATGTTGGAACAAACCTTCCATTTAGACTTTAACTGAACTGTTTCTCATAAATGAGCCCTAAAATTACATCAAAATCACTCTAACAAACTCGTTTACCTTCTATTACATCAATTCACTCACAACATGGGGAATTACATCATAAAATCCAATTTTGACTGAAGAAAGCTTGAAATTTGGACAAACAATAAAACAACGCAGCACCATTAGGCATAAACACAACACCAACTTTGAGGAGGTTTTTGAAGGCCTTCCATTGCTCCAAATCCAGCTCTGAATATACCAATGGAAATCTTGGGATGTCTAGTTTTCATTAGACACCTCAAGTAGGCAAAATGGACACTCCAAGACCAAGAAAAACTCATTCTCCCACAACTACTCCAAAAGCGCAGCACCTAGTCGAGTAAGGTGGTAGAAAGTGGTTTTTTTTAAACCTGTTTTTGGGCATTTTTTTCAAATCTATTTGTTGAAAAGGCATCAAAAGTGGATATCTCACATATATAATATATATATATATATATATATATATATATATATATATATATATATATATATATATATATATATATATATCATTATCTATCCATCCATATAAACTTTTTGGCATTTAGAGGTCTGAGGAAAAAGCAGAGCGTCAAGGCGTTGCGCTTTTGGCTGAATTGTTCTTCTTGTTTATGCCAAAAGTCACAAAAACTCAAAATTGTTCAAAATGTCTTCAAAATTGCTTCAAGTTTGGTCCATGAATCTCTGAAATGAAATGTCAAGCAAGGAGGGAGGCCTCAACTAGCAAGTCAAGTCTATCTTTCTCTTTTTGCCTCTTTAGGGTTTGCCTTGACTTCTTTTGCAGCTGATTGATTCTGACTTGCGAGACCTTGTTTCTAGTACAATAGTGCATGGCCATATGCCTCTAAAGTTTAGTGGCCATGTTGGCCCTCTTAAGGATATTTTTCCAAGTGGCATTTGACTCTATCAAGCCAATTTTCCCAATTTTCCTTAAAATCATCTTCAATGGACTTGTCAATGTTTTGTTGTCTTGGTGGAGAGGATGTTTCAGTGATTTGCTCTTATTTCCTCTTCAAACCTCTTTTCTTAGGCCTTCTAGGCTTGAGTTGAAAACTAGTGGCTTCAATATCTTCCAATTTTATCACTGTTTTACCTTTGGCACCATCCTTCTCCAAATCTGCTTTAGATTTATCAAGCAAAAGTTACTTGAATTTGAGCTATTTTTTTTTCTTTTTTCTTTTTTTCTTTTTTCTTTTTGAAGGAAATAAATAAAAAAATCTACCTTGGACAACCTACTCTTCATCTCTCTAATCTTAGCCTCTTTCTCCTGGATGATCTGCTATGAATATTTGACCTCCTCATGCACTTCTAAATCTGCCATATCAGTGTCCAGATGAATCTGTGCTTCTTTATCCAATGGTGTCTCATGTTGCTGTGATGATGTAGGCTTGGCCCTTTAAATAATGTCTCAAGCAAACATAAGACTTTTCCCTCTTGTGTATGTCTTGGTCACTTTTGCCCTAGGAGTTCTTGTGATAGGTATGCTTGTGGAAGCCACCTCTTGTTGTGCTGGATAAGACAAAGGACTAGAGTGATTACTTGACTGAGCTCAAGAAAGCAATAAATATGTTGAATAGATGAAACCATCCTAATACAAATTGATTTGTGCCAGCTGATGGAAAACCAAGATCTTCACCAAGCCATGATGAAACTGGCATGATGATCTTATCCCAACCTATGCACCTTCTCTGTGTTATCCAACCAGCTCTCAAAATAGAAGAAAAGATAGATCAACGCCTTCAAAATAAACCTCTCTGAGGAGGCAACCTCCCTTACATTACATAAATGAACAATACTTGGATTATACAAATGACAAAACCTCCTTTCTATATATTGGAGTCTAAGGGGTAACAATATAATCAAAGCCGACATAACAATAATAATATAAGGGCACAACAATAACAATAGTGGGCTTCTATGTGGCACAATAATAACAATATGGGGACAATAGGGGCACAACAATAACAATAAGGGCTACAATGACAATAGTAATGTGGGAATCACTAGTATTATAGGGACCTAACATGCCCCTCTCCTTCAAAAAAAGTGTTGTCCTCAACACTTGAGTAATTCTGAATGTTTTTGTATAAAATTCTCACCCTCTCATGTGGAATCTTCAGTGGGTAAGTGCTTCCACTTTACAAGATTCTCTGAAATTGATCGATTTCGTAGCTGTCGAGTTCTTGTTTCTGTGATTGCTTCAAGTTCCAATATGATTTTTCCTTCCTCGTCAAGTTTTGGTAGTATTGTTTGAACTGGGGGTTTTTCACCTATAACCTTCTTTAAGCATGAAACATGGAAAACTGGGTGCACTCAGGAAGCTACAAGAAGCTCCAATTTGTATGCCATAGTACCAATCTTTTGCAACACCTTGTAAAAACCATTATACTTTGGTGATACTTTATCATCCTCCTTAGCTTGCTTGAGGGACATTTGTTTATATGGTTGTAGTTGTAGGAATACCCAGTCACCTACATCAAAACTTCTTTCGTTGTAATGTTGATTTGCCTATTGTTTCATTCTATTCTGTGCCAAAGTGAGGTTATCATTTAAGAGTTGGAGAACTTGTTGTTGATGCTCAATGTGATCTTCCACTGCTTGAACCTTACAATTTTCTCTTAAATATGATGTGTTGAACGACGGATGATAGCCATAAAGTGTCATAAATGGGGTCATTTTTGTTGTAGTAGGGAAGGAAGTGTCATACCACCATTCAGCCAGAGGCAACCATTTGACCCATTGTATCAGATTATTAGATACAAAGCAACAAAGATATCCTTCCAAACATTTGTTTACTATCTGAGTTTTCCCATCAACTTGACGGTGATAAGATGAGCTATGAACTAACTAAGTACCAAGACAAGAAAATAATTTTGTCCAAAAATTTCCAGTGCAAATGGGATCTTTGTCGCTTACAATAATCTTTGGGTTTCCATGTAGCTTTTGAATTGTTTCCATAAATGTAGTAGAAAAAGTATTGTCTTTAAATGGATGAGATAATGCATAAAAGTGTGCATACTTGGTAAGTCTATCAACTACCACCATGATGACACTCTTTCCTTTAGGACTTGGGTAAGCCTATGATAAAATCTATTGAAACCTCCTCCCAATGTTGGCTTGGAATGGATAAAGGTTGTAACATACCTGGGGTCTTAATTGTTTCAACTTTATTTTTTTGGCAAACCATACATTCCACCACAAAATTTTGAATATCTAATTTAAGGCCATCCCAAAAAATTTCTTTCTTAACCTTGTGGTAAGTTTTTAAAAATCCTGAGTGCCATCCTAAGGGAGAGGTGTGCAATTCCATAAGAATCTTTTGTTTGAGTTGGGAATTCTGAAATAGGTATAAGCGATCTTTGTACCATAATGAATCATTTTTCTAGCAAATTGTATTAGATGTACTGGGATCTTGTTGTAACTTTTGAATGAGTGCCCACACTTCTTCGTCACTCTTCCATTCATTCCTTGCTTCATTTATCCAATCTAGTTGGATAATGGAAATGGCGCAAATCAATGCTTCCACATCCTCATCCTTTCTTGAGAGTGCATTTGTCGCAACATTTTTCTTCCCTTTTTCATAGATGATTTCAAAGTCATAACCCAACATCTTTGTGACCCATTTTTGCCGCTCTTCTGAAGATAATATTTGTTCTAAAAAGTATTTAAGACTATCATGATCCGTTTTTACCTTGAAGTGTCTTCCCATTAGGTAGGGTCACCATTTCTTAAGTGCATGTATAGTATTGCCAACATTTCCTTCTCATAAATAGCTTTGTGTAGATACTTTTCTTTCACTGGATGACTTTCAAAAGCATTGGGTCTTTCTTCTTGCATTAAAACAACACCAATTCCATTTCTTGAGGCATCACATTCCACAGTAATTTTTTTTTTGTGAAGTCCGGCGTAGCTGAGACCAGTGATTAGCACATTGACTCTTTATGATGTTCAAAGCTCTTCGTTGCTTTTGGAGTCCATGAAAATGCAACTTTATTCAATAATGTTGTTAGAGGTGATGTTATTCACCCATAATTCTTAACAAACTTGTGATAATACCCTGTCAACCTGAGAAATCCTCGCAGATGCTTTATGGATGTGGGGATTTTCCATTCCTTAATGGTTTTAATTTTTCTAAGGTCTACCGTAACACCTTCATGAGATACAATATGACCTAGATATTCCACCTCTTGGACTCCAAAGAAACATTTGGATCTTTTTTCATATAATTGTTTCTCCTCCAATAGTTGTAGCACCCTGTCAACATGTTTAACATGATCCTTCCAAGACTTGCTATAGATTAGTATATCATCAAAAGATACTAACACAAATTTTCTAAGGAATGGTTTGAAAATTGAATTCATCAAACCTTGAAATGTTGAAGGTGCATTGGTAAGGTCAAAAGGCAGGACCAAAAATTCATAATGACCCTCATGAGTTCTAAATGCTGTTTTCGGAATGTCTTCAATCTTCATTCTTATTTGATGATATCTTGAATGAAGATCCAACTTGGTGAAGTAAATTGATCCATGCAATTCATCCAATAATTCATAAATGACAAGAATGGGAAATTTATCTTTAACAGTGAGCTTGTTGAGCTCCCTATAATTCAGACACATGTGCCATGACCCATCCTTCTTGTGCACCAATACTATTGAAGCAGAGAAAGAACTTTGACTAGGTTGAATTACACCAGCCTCTAACATTTCTGCAACCATACGTTCAATTTCACTCTTTTGGGCATAGGGATATTTGTAAGGCTTGATGTTTGGAGGAACACTTCCTGGAATCAAATGAATAGCATGATCATGATCACGAATAGGTGGGAGGCTGTTGGGAGTCTCAAATACCATGGAATGATTGTCAAAGACTTTCTGGAGATCTAGAGAAATAGATGATTTTGATGTGGGAACCTCTAGCGAACATAATTGTGCTACGCCTCATTGCCCTTCCTTTAAAAGCTTTGTCATTCCATTAGAGCTAATTATCTTTCCTGGTTTCCCTATGATACCCCTTAATTCAACTTCCTTTCCTTACGAAGAAAATTTCATGAAAGTTCTTGAAAATTAAAAGCTATTGTACCCAAGGATTGTAGCCATTGGACTCCTAGTACAACATCAGCACCAATTATTGGAATGGAAAGCATTGGGTTATTCAATACATATTCTCCCATGGATAGCTTGATATTATGGAACTTTCCAGAGCAATTTATGGTTCCTCCACTTGCAACCATCACTTAACACTTTGGTGCTGGATATAGGAAGAAATTCAATTCCTTGGCTATCTTACAATGAATAAAATTACGAGTACTTCCCGAATCAATCAACACTATTGCCTTTTTCTTATTTATATTTCCTTCTATCTTGATAGTTTGAGGAGTAGTAATTTTGGCCAATGCATTACAAGATATGGTCGGATTCATTTCTTCTTTCTCTAGGGTTTGTTCTTGGTGTATATCCTCTTCTTTTGATGTTTCTTGTTCCTTTTCTTCCTCCTCTTCACAATCTATGTAAAATAATTCTTCTCGGCACACTTATGACCTTTAATGTATTTGCTATCACAACTGTAACAAAGCCCTTTTGCTCTTTTTTCTTCCAATTTTTGTGGTGTCAACCTTGTAGGTTGTGGAAGGCTAGGGGAAACAACACTTCCATCTTTGTAGTTGTGAGTGGTAGGCTTCCTTGTGGCCATAATTTTTCTTTTCATTTTTCTTGCGAACCTGAATACCTTCTCCAATGAATGAGGTTCCCAAAGGTGAACCTAGTGTTGGATGTTATCCTTTAAAGTCCCTATGAACACATCAATCCTATGATTCTCTGGAATATACTTTACCTTTATATTCAATTTTTGGAAGTCCTCATTGTGCTCCCTCATTGAACCCTTTTGTTTGAGATTTATCAATTAGTTAAAAGAAGTGTTGCTTTTTGTATCCTCTTAATGTGCTATCATTTCTTCCATAAAAATTATCCAAGTGACAATTTGTTTACGAGAAAAATTCCATCGATACCATACTAACTGATTTTATTCCAAATAGAAAGTTGCAATGCGTACCTTTTATGTGTTTTTCACATTATGGAGATCGAAATATTGCTTCATCTGTAGTATCCATGTTACGAGATCCTTGCCATCAAACTTCGTCATATTGATCTTTGGAACATGGTGGGTCTTCAATCCACTGTCAGAGTCTATGAAATCATTATTAACATTTCTTTGGTTCTCCTCATGAGTTTCCTTTACTACCCTTTCGCCATTAGTAAGAATTTCTTGTAGCAAATTTGTCTTCAAACCTTCCATGTTGCCTTTAAGTTTTTCTTCTATACCATCCATCTTAGCTTCCATGCATTTCTTTAAACCATCCATCTTAGCTTCCATGCCTTTCTTTAAATCATCCATCTTAGCTTCCACACCTTTCTTTAAACTATCCATCTTAGCTTCTGTTACTTTTTGTGAAAGTGAATTTTGTTGCACCTGGCCTCGTAATTTTGATATATCATGTTGCATTTCTTCCTCTTCTTCATGAGTCATGCTAGAGCTTTCAGGTTGCTTACTAGGTGTTTCCATTTTCTTTCTTCAGGGCATCAATTAATAATGCTTCACATGCCCTTTGAATTCCTCCAAACTAAATTTTCAAACCAAACTTATGCGAAATTTATAAAAAAAGCTACACATATTTTTCCACTTTGTAGGAGCTCGATATTGAATATGTTGTATACCTATAATTTTGTATCTCCAAGGTCTAAAATTGCGTCCTACGGTAGCCCTTTGAGTCCTCTTTCCAACCCCGCAAGTCTGATCAAGATTGGATTCTCCAAGGAAGGGTTATGCCAAATCTCCCACGATGACTTGAT
Source organism: Pinus taeda (assembly GCA_000404065.3). Classification (NCBI taxonomy): domain Eukaryota; kingdom Viridiplantae; phylum Streptophyta; class Pinopsida; order Pinales; family Pinaceae; genus Pinus; species Pinus taeda. Next base: position 37,995 of record APFE030699863.1, on the reverse strand, counting down.
TATACACTAGTTCAACATAGCGAACTTGTACGAAGTGCCACATGTCACTATTTCGACCTTAGGACCTGAAACCAATATACAAAAAAGTACAGGTCGTCCTCTTTCTGTAACTTCTGATGAAATTTCAATCTGATGCTCAGAAAGAAGGTTATGATGATTTTCCCCAGGTCGCCTATTTGAGATATATTTCGGGATCCTGCAAAAACCCTAACTTCCTTGGATCCTCCAAAAATATAGCGAGACAAGATCAAAAATTTGGACTTGAGGTTCAGAGAGATTTCGTCTCAAATAGTTTCTTTTTAGCTTTTGGAACGTCACAGAAAAATATTTATAAAGAAAATCCCACGATTACCTGTTTAGAGCAGCAAAATCCTAGAATCTAAAGCTTTGAAACCAAATGTTATGCAACCAGCTCCCAAAATAGAAGAAAAGATAAATCGACGCCTTCAAAATTAGCTTCTCCTAGGGGGCAACCTCCTTTATATTACACAAATGAACAATTCTTGGATTATACAAATGACAAAACCTTCTTTCTATATATAGGAGTATAAGGGGTCATAATATAATCAAAGTCGACATAACAATAATAATATAAGGGCACAATAATAACATTAGTGGGCTCTATGGGGCACAATAATAACAATATGGGGACAATAGGGGCACAACAATAACAATAAGGGCTACAATGACAATAGTAATGGGGGAACCACTAGTATTATAAGGACCTAACACTCTGCCATCTTAACCATGCTTCAGTAAAGGTCATGAGGTAGGTTAAGAACTTTTACACCGATGAAATGCATCAAAAACCACACATGGTATTGATACAATCTTGAGAATATATCCTCACATGTAAAATAATTCATGATCATTTTCATGAGAGGGGCATACTTGTCCAACAGATATCTGGAAGGGGAGATGTGCTTTGGAGTAGTTTTATATGGAGGTTTCAAATATATCTTGTAATTCTCAATGTCAAGGTCTCCCTTCTTGAACCAAAGTTCTCCAGTGTTTGGGATCCCTGTAGCTGTAGCAATGGTCTCTGCTGAAAGAGTGAACACCACTCCATCAATGGTCTCCTTATCTCTCCTCAAACTAGTGGCAAAAGTGCTAATCAGTTTGTCATTAAATCCAAGTTCTTCAATCCTTTGGCAAAAGGCAAGGCAACCAACATCTTGGAAGGATTTCTTGAGAAAAGGAGAAGACATGACGTCATGTGCTGAAGTTGGCTCATACCTGCTGATTAGACCTCCCTTATGCCTCATTTGCTCAGTAGTCTTAGAATCCATAGCAAACCCTAGCTCAATGGGAGGGGAAATTAGGGTTTGGTTTAGGGAAAAATAAGGGATTTGGGTAGTTTTTGAAATTGAGAGAGATGAAGGGATTAGGGGGTCTCTAAATTCTTAGGAAAATTTGGGGAGATAGGGATGGGTGTTGGAAAGTGGGGGAAAATTAAATTTCTGGGAATAAATGAGGCTAAGGGGTTCAAAAAGAAAAAACACAATCCTAGCTTAGGAAAGTATAGTCTAGGCTAGGTTTTGTGGAAAAATAGTGTAAATAAGGGATAGGAGTGAGGGAATGTGTCTATGGAGTTATCTGGAAAGTCGGGGAGGTGAGTGAGCTATGATTGTTAGGGTTCTTCTAAAAATATAATCAAAGAGACTATGAAAGCATGAAAACCCTAGGAGAGGGAAACCTGATCTTCAAGCATAAGTTGGAGTACCAACAAGCAAGAATATGTCTCACTTACTTGCAAATGATAGCATAGAACTTGCTTTTCAATGTAGAAACCACTGGAATGAAGTTCCCCCCCTTGAAGAAAACGTAGCACCTCTGGTAAAAGCGCAACACAACAAATAACGAGGTACTTTAGGAGCACGAAATTGTTGTATTAAGGGAGCAAGAGCTCTTTGAAGGTGAAGATATTTTTATTTTTGTAAGTGAAATGAGCAAATGAGAAGCTCTTTTGGTCCTTTTTAGCTTTGGAAATTGATTTTCTCCTTTGATGGTGTAGTGGAGCCACCATGTCCTTTCACATTTTATTTTGAATTTGCAGCTTTAGAACCTTTTAGGATATATCACATCATAATGGAGATATAAAATCACTTTAGAACCTTTATTGAAGATTTTTCCCTATCACTACTCCTTCAAATGATGATTTTTGTGGTGAAATGACTTATTTTCATGCTTTTGACCTGATGACCTAATGATGACACTACGTGAATGAATGAGTTGAATGATGACATTGATGACTATGACACCATTTCAACAAGGGATGACCTTACCATGCTGATGTCCATTGATCATAAAGGTGAAAGGAGTAGTGATTACTCACCTAACCTAACCAGTGACCAATTTTTTATTGAAAACCTATTTGAAACCATAAAAAATTGCAGTAGGACAATATAAAAAACTTTGTAAGAGCATATTTGATCACTGGTGACTGACAGGACTGACGTAAACTAACAGCTCCTCTGTCTACTTGGGCATCCAATGAACATTGTTTATAACCACTCACTTTTGTACCTATCCTTATTACTATTCTATCTCCAAATCCTTTCATTTCTAGGATAGACATAGCTTGTGTTGGTTGTTGTTCCTCTAGTTTGCATTGCAATGCATGTTGTTCTTGATCTTAGTCATTTGCTTCATTGAGTAAATCCTCAAAGTTGTCGATCTTCATAGAATCTTTTAATTCTGATAATATTTTATGTTTTTCATCTAATGTCTTTTGATCTAATCTCATACTAGTTAGAATTTATATGACCAGTTTTCTCTTTTCTTTAATTTTGGTTTACATATGCAATATTTCTACCTGCAGTTTACTGCTTAAGTCAATTTCTTCTTACTCTTCACCTAATAATATTTCTATGATTAGAGTATCCTTCTTGAATCCATATGGTTTTCTTGATGAAGGAAACTTACTTCATCCCTACTCATGATAAAGCAAAGATAGGAAGGTCTTCTCAAAGGAACAAAGGGCACAATTATAATAAAATGGGACCATGAGAGGTTCTAGCCTACATAACAATATACAAATAGAAATGTAATCATTCAATATATAATACTTAATAAGGGGTTTTAAGGTAACATTGGGCTTACATAGGTTTTAAAAAATTGATCACTCATATTTCCTTGCTCATATTTTCTATACTAGATGGAGGATGGTTATGTGTCAAAATGCAACCATTGATTAAGGAATTCTTGTATTCTTGGACTTGTTATAGTTAATACATGAGGTTTTCCTATAATAGGTATAAAGTTGTCAACTTCAATATAGTTAACTTGCCTTTGGGCTCAAATAAAGCTAGAGAATTTCAAACCTTTACAGAGCTTTCAGAGTTACATTGTGACAACTCCGAGTCAAATTCCCATATTATAATCATTGTGACAATTTTTATTAAAAATTAAATGACCGAGAAATTGGGACACAAATTTTATAGCTTGGGGAAGGGATATTTCTCGAGGAAGTTGGGATATTTAATTTAAACATGGAGGTAGAATTGCCTACCTCAATGGGCTGAATATATAGATTTACTCAGTTGGTGGACAAAGGATGAGAGCCATGCTTCCTCGGGAAGACTTAGAAGAAAAGAGGACAAGGATTAAATTTCTAGAGTGGGTTGTGCATGCTAGCAAACCTACTTTGAGCGGAACACATGACAAGAGGGGCAGTCATTGGTCACAACCGCCGTAATGGAAGATGGCAGGAGGAGGATGTTGAGAAATCAATTTGACTATAAATTCGTGTATATTTCTCTTCTTTGATAATTGTTTGTGAATGTTATTAGCTTCATATTAATGTTTATTATGCCTTATTCGTCAAACAATTACCAAATGCACAAAACTTGAAGATCACAAGAATACAAGGAACACAAGATATAGGCTTCAAGCCAGGGCAAAATCCCTCCAAGGGGAAAACCAAAAAAAACATATTCTTTTCTTATAGAATCATATCAAAGTGAGACATCCTTGACTCAATACCACCACAAGAACCAAGTCATCCCTCCTTCACCTTCTCATAATCTTGGATTAGATGATCATCATACCACAATATCTTCAACTAGAAAATGACTCGGGTATCAAGTTTTTTTTCTTGAAGCAAAACTCGAATATTATTCTCCCATAACATGACTTGGTTCCCTTCTTTCTTTGAAGCAAAATACAGAACCTTCCTTAGAATTCAGGTGTCCTTCTCTTGGATCTCGAATATCCTTCCAAAATTAGGGCAACACTTAGTTATACTTCCATACTAATAGAACTCGTGTATCTCTCCAACATAACTCAGATATCCTTCATAGGAGTTGAACTTCGAGGATGCCTCTAACAGGACTTGGTTATCACTTCAACAAAACTTCAGAATACATATTTATTATAGAGCCTTCCACAAAACAAAACTCAGACAACCTTCTACAGAAACAAGACTTGAACAAAATATGTCTTTCACTGGAGAGAAGAGGTAGAGTTCGGATGCCTTCCACATGAGCATAAGTCAGATGCCTTTCCATAGATATACAACTGAGATGTATTCCATAGATACATATTCAGATGCCTTCATTCCTTAGATAACTCGCACATATTATAGTCATCTATCTCAGAAGAAACTTGCATTGCTCTGAGTCCATGAACTACCTCCTTTAGTGAAGAATTTATACCAATATATAATGGTTTGCACATGCAAAAAGTCGCAACCTTTAGGCAAGCTGACCTAATCATCTGGAGGGACGACTTGGTCTTGAGGGTACAATTTAACTCTTTCCACAAAAATAAAAATATTTATTTTTGTTTACAAATAGTCCAAATGAGACTTTGACTCATGACAATTTATTTATTTTTATTTATTT
>APFE030699863.1:0-32037 GCA_000404065.3 Pinus taeda | reverse complement strand
CCGCGGCTTCCTGAGACTGTAATTGCTGAGCAGGAACAGGCGATGGTGGCCTTGGATCAGCTGGGGCTCCAGGTCGGTCTTGGTGCTCGCATTTTTCAATGCGCACTGTGACGAAATATACAGCATTGTCCAGGATGCAGGGGAACATGAAACGGGCTGATGGGTGCCCTCCAAAGGGAGATACTGCCGACCTGCTCCATCCTCTACCTCGTCCTCTCCCTGTGCAGGCATGTGGAGAGAGAATTTCCTCTGAGGACGTAGAGGAGTGTGGAGACGAGGCTCTTTCTCGGCCCCTGCTTCTTGTGTCACCATGCCGACAGGCTCCACGTAACCGTTCTCTAGGCATGATACAACGCTAACACTGACAGAGGCAAGGCCTGAAACAGAACCACACCAGGACAGAGGCCAGGCCTGAAACAGAACCACACCCGATGAGATTGCCCCAGCTAAATAGCCCGACTTGTACCCAGAAAAAGCAGGAAGTCCAAGAAATGCCCCTCGAACCAAGGCCTCAAGAGCCGAGGGCCGAGGTTGCTGGACAATCTTTCTCCCACACCGAGCAGACATCCAAGAATTGAATACCCCCCTCCCAAACCAAACCAGACAACCGGACAACCAAACAACCAGGGTTACGCTTACCAGATAACCAAAGATGCAATCACCAGAGCTACTATCGCGTCTTACCAGCTTGCGCAGACCAGAGAACACTCCGCTCAGCCAGAAAACCAGATAATCAGATAACACCCCGCTCGACCAGCTAACACTTCGCTCAACCAGATAACCAGATATCACCCCACTCAACCAGAGAACACTCCTATCAGCCAGATAATCAGAGCTTCGCTCTCTTGAACCAGAGAACACCCCGCTCAACCAGAGAATACCCCGCTCAGCCAGATAGCCAGAGCGTCGCTCACCTGAACCTCTCGAATGCCTTCCGCTCAGCGTCGAAGTGCCGCCTCTCGGCGGTCTAATACCTCTGCCCACTTGCCGGAACCTGCCTGCATTAACTATGGCCGGACTCCTTCGCGAGTCTTTGGCCCATCTGTCAAGAGCTAGTGGCCATTTGTCATTGAATGACGCCGCCGGCTCATCAATGCCATGGTCATTCACCCGCAGCCGGGGCTTCTTTTTGTATTTTACATAAAATATACATTGACAATTATAAAGGCCAAGCTTAGTTACATTTCAACACTCCCTCTTAACTAGGGAGGTATTCATGATTCCACAACTGGTACAAAAATACTCTCAAATTGAAATATTTTGTTGAGAAAAGTAAGATTGATAAGTCATTTTTAAGCATTAATATCATAACCAACATTGCAACATAACAACATAGCAAGGTCTTGACTAACAAGATTTACTCTACACTAGATTAGAGCACAATTCTAGGATGCTTTACATGATGCTCCACACTACCTCTTAAGGCACATACCCCATCCAGATGTTCACCAAGTATGTCCTTAGGACTATTCTTATCTCGGATTCCCAATCCTTGAAGACTATCAGTTCTCTTGACCCTCTCTTGTCTTAGATACCCTATCCAATCCTCAAAGCGTGTCTGTCCATGAGATTACTTCTATCTTGGATTCCCAATCCTCAAGAAATATCGGTCTTAGATGCTTATTCAACCCTCCATGGCCTTCACTAAATGTATGGTTGTTAGTCCTGACCTAGTGCATGACACGTGGAGAAGAGAGTATGAAACTCATCATCACTCCCTCTCAACCAGAGAGGAGATGCTTTTTCCCTTTCGAGAGGAGATGCTTGTTCACCAAGTATGTCCTTAGGACTATTCTTATCTCGGATTCCCAATCCTCAAAGAATATCAGTCCTCTTGACCCTCTCTTGTCTTGGATACCCTATCCAATCCTCAAAGTGTGTCTATACATGAGATTACTTCTATCTTGGATTCCCAATCCTAAATAAATATCGGTCTCAGATGCTTATTCAACCCTCCATTCCTCCTCCATGGCCTTCACTAAATGTATGGCTGTTATTCCTGACCTAGTGCATGACACGTGGAGAAGAGAGTATGAAACTCATCATCACTCCCTCTCAACCAGAGAATAGATGATTTTTCCCTTTTGATTAGGGAATAGATCATAGGGAGACACAACCACAAGTCTAAGCTTGTCTTATACTTCGCCAATACATCAACTACTTCTTCTTCAATGGAGATCTTCAATAGCTATAGGGCTCCTCCTTTCCTTTGCATCATCATATCATACATGAGTTTCAATCTTTTTGGATGCCAAACATTCTATCATACTTCTTGACATGGTTTCTTTGGCTCCTAACAACATCTTACCATATTAATCCATAATTTTCCGGATCTCGACAATCTTCATGCAACATTGTCATTAATTGATTCGTCAAACATCTATCATCTTCAAGGAGCCAAAACTTTCTCACAACTACTAGCAGATTCCAACTTTCTTACTTAATAGAGTTCTACCTCATATTCATTAATAAGTCATATCAACTTTCCAAATGTCAATTCCGCTTTCAAACTCTTTTGAGTCATCAAGAGTGTTGCTCACACAATCCATGTACTTTCAAATTAAGCAAGCTCTCCTTCTAGATTTTTCACTAGCTTTTGCAATATCTCGAATCATGGAGCCAAGTCATATCCTATGTAGATTGTCAATATCAGAGTTGTCAAATTATGACATCGTTTATTTAAAGTTTCATACCAAATCTTGCTACTTGCTCCCTGTTGTGGCAAAACCACAACCCACCCGACATTTTAAATTATTATCTTCATAATAACAATGGGACCCTCTATGTAAATTATGGTCATATCACCCTTTAATATTGTCATTTAGTTAATTGTGCGACATTTTTGTTTTCTTCAAATTTATGTTTTGATTGCTTTATTATATATGGTTTCTTGTTAGCTTTACATCGATTCTCATTTCATCTTATTTGGACTCACAGTTTGCAAGTGGTGTCTATCCAAAGTTTGGTTAATTTTCACTCCCTAAACTATAAAATATACAAATTGTATATTTCTTTATTCTTGTAAATTTAATTAATTATTATTTTATTAAGTATCCTACAAAACCACCAAATTCAAAAATTTGTATAATTATATTGCCAAATTATATAATAACATATTTTAAAATAAAATAAAAATTCCTCGTTCCCAAAAGATCAATTTAATCCCAATTTCATAAAAATTATGAGAAATCAAAATCCCGATATTTATGTTGTAAGTCATTGTAGTTATTATCCCTTGTTGTGGTAGGGGATATATCACATTCGATTTTTTGTTGACCAACTATTAAACAACTATTTGAACAAAAATTAAACAAAACAATATAATGTTAACTTTATAACATCAAAATTATTATTATTTTTCTAATATTTTTGTTTTATTTTTCTGAATTGTGATTGGTTGATTTCGGTGAGCTCTTATTTGGCAATGATGGCTTTGCACTGTGCAACACTGTAAAACCTAACAAGATAAGACATCAATTTAATAATATACCTGTGGTACAAGTATTTCGGCGGCAGGCATTTTAAATTAATTTTCCATGTCCGGGCCCATTTTCTACTTACAATTTTGAATTTGACCATTCACAAAAGCCAATTCCGGGGAGGGTAGGTGTGTTGTTGAAGTTATAATTCGAATTTTGGGAGATTGTTTTTTTTAACAGTGGGAATGATTTATGGGGGTCGGTGGATCAAACGTCTGATATAATTAGACAATTCATAAAAGCTCTTTAACGTTCATAAAAGCTAATCCATCTTCTATTTATTCCGTCTAAATCTCCCCCTCTCAACTCTCTGTGCTCCTCTGCGCTTTCTCAACTCTATGTGATCCTCTTCTCTTTGTCTCTTAGGCGAGGTTGTGATGTCGTGTGGAGCGCTCTTTGTTTGTTCTGTGATGTTTCTTTGATTTGTATGTGTAATTTATGTCGCCTTTCTAGGTTTTTATTTGAACATTCTGTTTGCATTTGATGTTAAATGACGAGTCTGAGAGATGGAGACAGATATATCTTTAGTCTTTGAATGAGCAAAATCAGAGGCGACAATAGATGCACGATGTGGTGATCATTTTTGCTGGCCTCAATCATGACAGACAATCTCTTGTCAAATGTAACTTGAATTTCAATTAAGGGAGCAAGGAGATCTGTATTTTTATCAGTTGTGTATTTGAAATGTTATCTATCATGATAATTAGGTCAGTTTGTTTCTTTTCGTTCTTTAATTATTACAAGTTGGTTAATCTAGAAGGAAAATTCTAGTTTGATTTTTGACAGGGTCAAATGGACTTATACGAGAGAAGCAATCATGAGAGGGGAGTAAAGCAAGAAGAATTAGATGATCATTTGTATGTAGATTTAAATGATAATATTATGTGAGGGTATTTTTTGTTTGTTATTTTTTTCTTTCTAATTTTCATTTTATTTTCAAATCTTTCAGATTAGTTCCTCAGAAACAAAGTAGGCGTTCAAGTCTTGTGCAGAGAAATGGTGATGGCTCTAGCCCTTGAAGGATTCAGGTAGGTACCTCTATTAACCAATGCTAGGTACCTTTATTAATCAATCCTACTTACAATTTATTGGGTTTTCCATTTTCTAACATGAAAAGGTCTAAATGTATGTGTTTATATAATAACTGTAGAATAATTGGAATGCTAAAAAATGTTCAAGAAAATATCTACGCATACATTGAAATTCTTTATGTATATAATTTGTTTTTTTATTAATAATGGCATTTCTTTAACTTCTGCTTTATTTATTTATTTCTAACTTAACCTAATTCAAACGTTTAATCACATCATAATTATTTCCATAATTCTTTACGTATATAATCTGTTTTTTTATTAATCATGGCATTTCTTTTACTTCTGTTCTTTTTCTTCTTCTAACTTAACCTAATTCAAACGTTTAATCATATCATAATTAATTCCATAGCTAGAATGGATTGAACACTGTATAGATTGGTGATTACTATTAAGTATTGATGTCACTATGCTCGTACTAATGGCATTGAATCTAATCAACAAGGACATGAAACCTCATTAAGCAATGAGTATAATGGGTATAAATGATAATGTTAATATCATTTAATTCCATAGCTAGAATGGATTGAACACTGTATAGATTGGTGATTACTATTAAGTATTGATGTCACTATGCTCGTACTAATGGCATTGAATCTAATCAACAAGGACATGAAACCTCATTAAGCAATGAGTATAATGGGTATAAATGATAATGTTAATATCATTTATACGAGGTATTTTTTGCTTTTTTCTTTGTTTGGTTCTCTAGTATTTATCTTTAAGATCCATTTGTCCGTCAGAGAAATGACAATTGTTCCAACCGCACTATGACAACATCAACATCAAATTCCAGGGAACCCTGGACAAATTTCGGTGGGTACCTATATTAACTAGTTCTACCTGTAATTTATTAGGCTTTTCTTTTTTCAACATGAATAAGTCTGTAGATATATGAGTTTAAACTTTATACGAGCATAGTTGGTATAAATTTTACTGGAGAATATGTGCACTGAAATTCTTTACACATATATAATCTATTTTTTAGAATTTCATTTACCTCTACTTTTCTTCTTATTTTAGTATAGGTGTACAATCCCTCCCCACTTAATGACTCCATATATAAATCCCACACCTCCAATGAATGATGATGCATACCATTCCTCCCACGCCTCCCATGAATGCCGAGGTGTACTATCCCTCACCGCTCAATGCTTCCATATATAGATCACAAACCTTAATCAATGACATGATCCCTGCCACTTGACCGGATATTAAACAACTGTTTGACCCCACACACACACATATAATATAATATGTTAACTTTATAACATCAAAATTATTTATTTATTTTAATATTTTTGTTTTATTTTTCTGAATTGTGATTGGTTGATTTCAATGAGCTCTTATTTGGCAATAATGGCCATGTGCTGTGCAAACTGTTACAAAATAAGACGTCAATTTAATTCCGTGGCAGGCATTTTAATATACCTGTGGTACGAGTATTTCGGCGACATGCATTTTAAAGTAATTTTCGATGTCTGGGCCCAATTTTTTACTTACTTACTTACAATTTTGAGTATATAACCATATTGCAATATGAAACAAAATGGTGTTTGGGGGAACTCTAGGAGTCACTAACCATCAAACTGCTTCGACTGCTTCTACTAATGCCACTGCTGCATAAATCACTTGCATGCGTATTTTGTTCCACTTGTATTACTTTTCTTTGTCATGTAATTAAACAATTGATTGCAACAAAAATGGTGGAAGGAACTGTAGAGAACGAATTACATTCAATTTATTCGATCTACATGTAGAAAAAAACAAGTATCTTGCCATTGATGTTGTATATATGTATAGATGCTTCATTGATGTTATATATATATATTATATATATATATAAATATATATATATATTATATATATTATATAAATATATATATATATCAGATATATATATATTATAGATATTATTATTATATAATAAAACACTAGAAAAACCTACACGTACCCTTTTATTTACTAAGGATGGTGTTGTGCACGATATTATTATTGGCATTGATGTTCTATATATAGATGCTTCATTGATATATATATATGACAACCATCAAAAAAACCTCTACATACCCTTTTATTTACTAGGATGGTGTCATGCATGATATTATTATTGGGACAATTTCTAATAATACTTTAATATTAATATTAAGATATATTTGAATACACTGAAAATGATTTTACTTTCATTGTTTTTTTTAATATTAATTATATTTATTTATTCTTACTTTTTGATATAAAAAATTCAATGTATTTGTGAAAAATGCATTTATGTTTTTAAAAAATTTCTAGAAAATATGTACACTAACAATGCAATAAAACACCCTAGTCTCCTTTTTTTTGTGAGGTGACTATTATGATGGCTAAAATATAAAACAAGTTTTTATTTCTGTGAGGTGACCATTATGATGGCTAAAATATAAAAAAGTTTTAAAGTTGTAAAGATATGATTATGGTAGCAAATAAAAAATATTAAAGATATGATTATGCTCATTGATGGCTTAATATCCAAGTAAATATGTACTTGTATGAAATTAAATGTATAGCTCCAATCTCAATCTTTTCAACTTTAATAATGGAGACCCCTCATCCAATCTTCTTATGGTCTTCGTCATAATGATTTTTTTTTCATTGGAAGATAATTCCCATATATTTTCAGTTGTTGTGATTTTGTTCGTCCATTTATATATGTTTTTATTATTTTTTTATTCTAATTTAGATATAATTGAATTAAGCAAGAGTATCTAGAATGTTATTTTTGTTTAAATGTTAGAGTGAATTCATACTTTTCAAAATTCAATAATTAAACTAAGCGGCAGGGAACACTAGCTATGCTACCTTGTTTTTATATGGGAATCATAATTTAAGAATAGTTGTACTTTATTATAAAGAAGGTCCCACCTCTCACCTCATCCTTCTCGGCTCTCATTTCAAATTTCCCACCTCATCCTTCTCGTCTCTCATTTCAAATTTCCCATGGTCCGACCTCCTTAAATCCCCTCTCCCTTGTAACTCTGGTGGACTACCTTACCCCTGCTCCTCCTCCCTCTAATATTCCCATGACTCATTTAATAAGTCAAATAGCCACTTCACACATAATTTAATATTTTATTATTTTTATTAATTAAATAATTTGATGATGATTAATTAAATTATTAAATTAATTTCTTTTGTACATATTAATGATTTTGTTTAATAATAATTTTCAAATTATGTAATTAAAATTATTTGAATATATAGTTTAAAATTGGGGTTTTAATAAAAATGCACATATTTTGTTTAGGCATGCATTTTCTAGCATACTAATAGTTTTGATATCTTGATTTTGGAAGCTAATATCTAGAGTTTTACTTGGCCAAATGAGGCCCAGGATGGCTTGTTGGAAAGCTAGAATCATTGAGAATAATCTGGGAATAAAAAATCAAGAAATATAAACATATAATAGCCCAAAAATTTAGCAAAAGAATTTATAACAAAATTTGTTTTTCTAAGTTGAATTTTGGGAAAATTTCATCGGCTAAGAGTGTTGCTATTGCAAAATCATTCGAAGGCAACCTTCTTGGGCCAAAGAGATCATTATAGGAAGTAATAGAAGGCTCAAAATTCTTTTTATTTTATTTATTTAATTAAGATTTAGTTGAAGAGTTTGTTTTCCCAACTTTGACATTTTGATTTTTATGTGCAAAATTGAGTCATCTTTATTTTAATTTCTGTTGGTTTTGCAGGAGATCCGTTGATGTTTCGAACTTAAACAAGAACGTAAGAAACTATAGATAAAACCATAAATATAGAGATGCAATATAAATAACACTTCATTTTATTAACATCAAATACTGAAATATGCTTACAAACATAATAGACATAAGACTAGCTCGGGCAATGGTAGCTTATCTCTGAGAAGAGATGTGTCAACTACATGCCTCTGAATTGTGTTACAATGAGGCTTGAAGCCCTATTTATTATAAAGAAACAATGGAAAACCCTAAAAATCCAAAAACCTAACCCTCGGAGATGAAGCGCAAAAACTATGGGCCCTGTCTGGGTAAATTGGTACATCAACTTCTCGGGGTAGTAACTTTGGCATACGATCTCCATTTGATGCGCACAATACCTTGTTAGAAAGATCTATCCGAGGACTACAAATTTCGAGTGGTCAAAATCAAACAATGATTCATGTTGGCCCCTATTTTCCCAAAAAAATGTCGTTCAGGGCCTAAAAACGGCTCCGAAAGTTCAAGACCCAAAAACTAACAAAATATTCAATTGTGCTACAATTAAGGAAACTAAAAAACTAAAAGAAACAGTGGTGGGGGTCCAAGTGGAATAGGTGGGTGGCCACCAAAATCCACTTCGATCAGTTGAAGAGAATGAAGATAAAGCATCTTGGAGCATTTCTATTGCACTAACAAAGGAGAAGAAGAGGGTTTGCAACTCGAAAAGAGATGGATCTAAAACCACTTCCAATAACTCTCCATTTTTGAAGATTTTTGTAAATTATAAATATTAGTTTTCAATAACGAGAAAAAGATTTCTCTTCTCTGCAATTTGAATGCTCTGAAGCACTTTTGTAAAGGCTTTTAGTTGTAGGAAGGAGGGATACTCAAATATTGGCACTTTGGGGATTTTTCTCTTAGTATTTAAGTTTTGTTAGTGAGACAAGGCTTACACTTTTGTAATTTTTCTTCCAGCTAGTAGAGCTAATCATTTTGGGAGAATTGTTTGAGATCAAATTAGGAAATAGAGAAAAGAGACCAGGTTTAATCAATTTGTATTTAAATACTATTATTTGTAATGCAAATTTTATTTTTTTGATAGCAACTTTGTGTAAATTGATTCATATTGTGCACTATTGTTAATATAGATGGGTATCTTTTGGATTAACTATCTAAATTCATTAGTGTCATCGATTTGTTATCGATTTTTGTATTTTCTCAAGTGATTAAATCATATTTCTGAATAACTATTTACTCATAAATCTGTCAACTAAAAGTGCTTTAATAACCATTAATATTAAGTTAATTATTTCCTAGTTTTGGTGGTCAACCATTCATTGTTTTAATCTCTAAATAGAGCATGCATATAAATCATAATATCAATTGTTAGAACTTCTTCAAAAATTGAGAATTCATTATTAAAAGTGTGTTAAATCCATAATTTGCTTAAAGTCTTGCAATTGATATTTGGGAGCTATCTCCTCAATATTGAGTTAGGTTAGTTTCATTTACTTTTCACACTACATTTAGATTAGATTAATTAGTTTTTTTCTTTCTAGAAGTCCTCTTACACAAGGCTCTGCAAGGGAATAGATACAATATCTCTCTTCTTGTTGGTAAGTAAATGGATTACCATGAGTGAGCAGGGAGAGAGAGGGTAATTGGACCCAATAGAAACAGTCAGAACCACCAAATCAAACAGATAAGGGCTTAGTTAGTGCTATGGCTGGGTGGTCTCCCTCACATGTTGATGAGGTCATTTTTGGCCATCAACATTTTTGGCGCTAGAAGGAGGGCTGATGACTTGTTGTCTTTTGGAGTTTTTGCATTTTAAAGTTTTTAATTTAATCACAATGAATCCTCCCAAGCTTCTAATTTAGAGTTATATCTCTAGACGTGCATCTGCCACTACTCCACTAAAAATAATAGGACACTTGTCGACGATAAAATTTAAGGGAAAGAGTAATGCTTTTGCATTTGATCACGCTTTGAAATTTATTCAAAATTTTGCAAATTACACTTTTCATGATATTGATATAGGTATTTAGGTATTGATATATGTATTTTTACTCTTACATTCTCGGGAAAACCCAAAAGATGATGTGTATCTCTCCTAGTTGCCTCTATTCACAGCTGGGACCAATTTATTACAAATTTCCTTTACGAATTTGATGGTTATGATTATGAACATGTATGTGATGAAATTGAATATTTACGAAGGTTTGAAAACGAATCTTACATATATTTTACCATTACATTTCGATTAATTTGTTTAAGATTCAAAGCCAAAGATAAAATTTCAGATATTGAATTGATGGAATGGTTTTTATATGTTTGTTATCTTTCTTGCATTCCAAATCCTTATGAAATGATTTAAATCTTTAATGACTCTTTTGTAGGTTCTATTAACATGGCTAAAAGTTCGCCTATGGAGGATGCACATGCTAATCATGATAATATCGCATCAACCATGTATGATAAATTCCTAGAATTGGTGCATACTTCCTTTAGTGTTAACGGGGATCGCCATACTCTCTCTCATGTTACTAATTCACAATCATAAAGCTTGGAATAATATTGGCAATCAACTTCAAGAATATATTGACAACACACTTAAAGAATCACCCACCCATAAATATTAAAATCAACATTTAATACAATTAGAAACTCAACAAGCTAATCAACAAGTAAAAGCACAAATTGAAGAATTCAACAATTAAAAATTTGCTACAAGAATTTCTGAATTTCCTCATGTTGATCAACTACAAAGCTTAAGGCAACCAAACATCAACCTTCAAGAAAGTTTGATCAACCACATAAATGATGTTGAATCCAAAATCCCCATTGGAGGAAATACACAAGAACCTACTGCAAGAGTAACTTTCAGGTTCCTTTCTTCTAATTCTCATTTCTCTCTTACCGTAATCTTTGCACAAATGTATGGTGATTTGGATTCGGGAAGAGAACGGAGCACGGCTCTGCAACTAGGGTTCAGGCGACTCTCGGTGCAGACAGAATCGTTTCTGCATCCACAGATTGCCTACCCACCTGGGATCGACAGCGCCTCATAGGCTTCATTAGAGTGGAAATGGATTCCCCCTGGGGGGGGGGCCTCAAAGCCCTCCCCCACATCCAACCGTGTGCCTCCAGGGCATTCTGGGACTGCAGCCTTTGGGACGGTTCAAGGAGAGGCAGATAATAGAGATTCCCCTCAGCAAGATAAAACAAAAGCATCCACCAGTCGGTCAGATAAGAGCAGCGAGATACCAGAAAGAAAAGAAGAGCAAGAGGAAATGCCTAAGGTGACTTCGAAGACATGCAAACCAATAGCAGCTGAAAGGCCCAAGATAGAACTGCCTAGTCAGAATATCAATGAATGAATCCAGTATATGACAGACCATGCACTCATTGGAAAATTTATCGGATTCTGGCCGACAGAAAAAGCCCTGCAGGGATGGATCTCAGCTAAGTGGAAACCCAAGGGTCATGTTACCTTGCAGCTAGGACCGAAAGTTCTTTACTGTTATCTTTTTGTGCCTAGAAGACAAGAATAGAATCTTGGACTAGGGGCCTTATTTCTTCAATTCAGCAGGATTGTACTTAAGGGAATGGGTAGAAAGATTCAACCCGGATAAGGAAGACCTCAGCTGGGCACCAGTGTGGATCAGAATGTACTCGCTTCCAGAGGAATATTGGGATGAAGGTCTGCTTAAAGACATTAGAAATGGGTTTGGGGAATACATAAAATCGACGGAAGAGACGAAGCTTCGCAGATACACATCCTACGCCTGCATATATGTCTTCATGTGCCTGGATAAGGCCCTGCCGGATTCGGTAAGTCTCTTCCATGATGACTATGAATGGACTCAGCCCTTGGATTATGAACAGGTACCCTTTCGTTGCCGTAAATGTCATGCTCATGGGAATCTCTTTAGGTATTTCCCGTTAAATGCCAAAGCCAACACCTCCGATCCCTCTGACTTGCTGGCCCAAGACGGCTTCACCAAAGTTCCTAGCCGCAAAAGATCACACAAAAAGTCTTCTTCGGGGAAAAAACCCTAGCAGGATGTTGCCTCCTTCCCTTCTATGAGTAATAGCTTTGATATTCTTGCTAAAACCTCAGAAGATCAGCCCTTGCATTCAATACCCAAGCCCACACCTGTTTCATCATCCGGAATCCCTCCTCCTTCTGGCTCATCTCCCGCATCCCATTCCCCAAAAAATGATATTGGAATCCCTAAGGAGGGCCGAAAGGGCTCAGATGGGAAAGCAAATGACATGGAAGTTGATGGCTTACCAACCCAACCCTTGAGCTTAGCTATAATTTCAAAAGAAAATAGTCAGGCACAATGGATGGACGAAGAACTAGAGAGTATTGATTTGGGAGGATTTGGCATTCTTGAGCTCGAACTGGCCTGCAAAAAGAAGGACTATGAAAATATTCCAGCGCATCAGCTCAGCACACTGGAAGTCATTATTTCCAGGGCTTATCAGCAGCAACAGTTGGGCAGTCATTGGGATGGCGGTCTCCTCCCAAAAGATGCCAAAAAGTGGGGGAGAAGAACAGACCTCCAACGAACAATTGCAATAGGGAAAATCCTGGTTGATTC
Source organism: Pinus taeda (assembly GCA_000404065.3). Lineage (NCBI taxonomy): Eukaryota > Viridiplantae > Streptophyta > Pinopsida > Pinales > Pinaceae > Pinus > Pinus taeda. The sequence goes on along the minus strand of APFE030699863.1, from coordinate 19,147 downwards.
AGACAGGTATGCTAAGTTGACAAAGTACTACAAGCCTACCACCAGTAGTGAATCATGAAGCTTACTTCTTGGAATTTAAGGGGCCTCAACAGCCCAGGGAAACTGAGAATAATAAAAAAACATGATAAAGCAGGAGCAACCACGGATCTGCTTTCTTTAAGAAACGAAGTGTAACAATAACACTCTTGGAAACATCCTCTCAAGAGCATGGCCAGGTAGTCACTCGGTTGTAGTGGACGCTTCAGGAGCCTCGCGAGGGCTAGCCATTTTCTGGAATGCGCAAGCGATAACACTGTCAGACTTTCATGCATCTCATCACATTATTCAGGCTACTTTTCACATTATAGGCACTAACATCCATGGCCATCTCACCAATGTTTACTTCCCGCAGGAAGTAGGTAACAAAATAGCGTTACTTAATACTGTAGAAGCTCTAAACTTTAATAGAATACATCCTCTTTGGATCATTGGAGGAGACTTCAACATGATCACTAAGCTAGAGGAAAAGCAAGGAGGTAGAGCCAAGATGGAGCAGGAAAATGAACACTTCAAAAAATTTATCCAAAACAACTCTCTAATCAACCTGCAATTTTGCAATGGCACACACACTTGGAGCAATCGTAGAACTGGGAAGCATCAAATCACTTCCAAACAAGATAGATTCCTCTTATCTGACAACGTAGTACATCTGGGAGGTGACATAGCGGCAACAATTCTCCCTTATTCGGGTTCTGATCATTGGCCTATCTCGCTCCAGTGGCAAAGACCAGGCAATGCTACCAGACGATCTTTTCGATTCGAAGAGTTTTGGCTCACCCATCCCGCATTCAAAGACTTCGTCAGGTCTACTTGGAATACCTTCTTATCACTAGAGGGGTCTAAAATGTTTCAGTTTCAATAGAAACTCAAACATCTCAAATCCCAAAGAAAGCGTTGGAATCAAGAGACATTTGGAAATATTTTTCAGGCACAACAGGACCTAAACAAGGAAATGAAAGAACTCCAACAACAAATAATTACAGGGGGACACAATGAAAGGACCTTGGAACAGGAACAATGCATTCACAATCAACTGGAGGAGAGGAGAAAGCAGGAGGAAATACTATGGAAGCAGTAATCCAGGATTAGGTGGCTGAAAGAAGGAGAAAGGAACACTAAATTCTTCCACCGAACCACAGTTCAAAGAAGAATGCAAAACACTATCTCTTTCATTCAGAAGCAAGGAGGGGAAAGAGTGGAAAAGCATGATGAGATCGAGCAGGAGTTTCTAAGACACTTCAGGGAAGTGCATCAAGAGCCCCTCATAGATAGACGACATGCTATAGAAAAAATCACCTAGAACGTGCCGAAAATTATCACAAAAGAACATAACGAGCTCCATCTACGCCCTATCTTGCCTCAGGAAGTGGATGCTGCTATGAACCAACTCAAGGAGGGCAAAGCCCCTGGCCCGGATGGCTTCACTACCACCTTCTTCCACTCCTTCTGGGAGCTGATTAAAGAAGAGGTCTGGCAAGTGGTGGAGGAATCAAAGACTCTTCACTGGCTTTTGCCCTCTCTCAAGTCAACTTTCATTGTGCTCATTCCAAAAGAGGAGAGAACCAATACTCCGGATAAATTTTGCCCAATCGCCCTCTGTTAAAGCCGCTATTTCCCCTGCTCATGTCGCTTGAACAATATGACTATGTGGAAGGAAGACAGATCTTGGATGGTATCATCCTCATGCATGAAATCATACACTCCCTCAAGCACTCCAAACAGGCAGGTATGATTCTCAAGCTTGATCTTTCAAAAGCTTTTGATAAGCTTAGTTGGACATATATTCAAAAAATGTTAAATGCTTTTGGTTTCTCTCCTATGTGGGTTTGTTGGATTCTGAGTCTTATCTCCACATCTTTCTTCTCTATTCTCGTAAATGGCATCCCTTCCTGTACTTTTAGCCCCTCGAGAGGAATAAGGCAGGGTGACCCCCTCTCCCCATTCCTCTTTGTGTTAATGGCGGAAGGCCTAGGCTGCCACATCAAACATGCCCTCCTCACCCAGAAGCTCAGAGGTTTATCCATTCACAACTCCTTGGCAATAACTCATCAGCAGTTTGTTGATGACAACATGCTTTTTGGTTATCCGTCTATCCAGGAAGCCTCTCTGTTCAAATCCCTGCTAAATGACTTCTCTGAGGCCTCAGGAACTAGCATCAATAAGGCTAAATCGCAGATTTTTTTCTTTCATACTCCCCCTGTTGTTCAGCATGCCATAGCTTGAATCTTGGGTTTCTCCATAGACTCTCTTCCTTCCAAATACCTTGGAGCCCCCCTAATTGATTCGGCCATCAAACATTCTTCCTAGCGCATTCTCCTCGAGAAGCTTGAATCACGCCTCAATCTATGGACGCACAGAACGCTGAATATTGCTAGTCGTTTGGTGCTTATCAAAGCTGTGTTACAGGCAATGCCACTTTATTTATTCTCTATCCTTGCAGCACCTAAGTGGGTAATTAAAAGAATAAAGGATCTACAATGCAACTTTCTTTGGGGGACTACAGGCACAAATCACAAATGGGCCTTGGTAAAATGGACCACGGCTTGCATGCCCAAAGAAAAAGGTGGCATTGGCCTGAGGGATCCCGGCACAGCAATGCCATCATGTGTGCAAAAATCTGGTGGCAATGGCTCTCTACCCCCAATAAGCCATGGGCAGCCATCTGGACGACCAAATATGCCAATCACAGGCCACAGGAGGAGCTCATCAGATTCACTCCCACTGCAAAAGGTTCACTTATATGGAATGATGCCAAACAACACTTCTTGCTGATTCAACAACACAATTTTTGGGAAGTAAGATGGCAAAAATGCTCGGTTCTGGACGGATGCTGGGAACCAATTGCCAAAGCTCAACAACATTCTTAACCAGATTCCAAGCCACTTCGGGGAGGAGCAACAACAAAAAGAGGTCTGGCAGCATTGGACTCAGGAGACAGAGCAAGGGTACAGACAATGGAAGCAAAGCGATAGGATAATCAGGAACGCGGATCACCAGTCTATGAGAGAACTGGAAAGGGAGCTCCAAAAGCGACGTATAAGATACTCCGATGGCAGGGACATTCTTCGTTGGGGTTATATGCCTAGAGGAACCTTTTCCACTACCGAGGCCCATAAAATTATATGCACATATCCCTCGCCTCTTGATCCCATCTGGGATAGAATATGGGCAACGGGCACTTGGCCCAAAGTCTCTCTCTTTCTCTGGCTGGTTGGGCATCAGAAAATTCTCACTTGGGACAAACTCAGGCGAAGAAACTATCATGGCCCCTCAATCTGTGTCAACTGTAACTCTCACGAGGAAACACTCCAGCACCTTTTGGATTCATGCACCCAAGCCAATCATTTGTGGGAGAAGGCAAGCTTCAGATGTCAAAGAAGATGTAGAGTGTCGGATGACATCACCAACTCCATTCGCCATTGGCAAAAGAGTCCTTACAAAAGTGAAATTCTTAACCACTTATGGACAATGATTCCTGGGCTCCTCCTTTGGTGCATCTGGAAAGAAAGGAACAAGCGCATATTCAAAGATCAAAGCTCTTCGTTAGAGATCATCTAGAGCAACTTCTGTTTGAATCTCAAAGAGACACTGGCGCTCCGCACTTGGATGCAGGACGACCTTCCCACTCTTGCTAATGAGAAGGCCATCTGGGAAAATTGGAACATGCAACTCCCACAGGTATTTCATAATCAAGCCCCCTCAGAGAGCATCAACATAAAAAAGAACTCTTGGAGAGCCCCCCCAAAGGACACCTTCAAGCTCAACTTTGATGGAGCTTCAAAGGGCAACCCTGGAGAAGCAGGATTGGCGGAATATTCAGAAATCATGAAGGCCTGCCCCTCCTTGTTTACTTTGGAAATATAGGATGGGATACCAATAATTCGGCTGAGTTGGAGGGTCTTTGGCAAGGTCTTCTCCTCCCCTGAAAACACAATTTCCATCCCCTGGAGATCCAAGGTGATTCCTTAATCCTTATCAACATGGCCAAATAGCTCCTAAATGGATCTCATGCGAGGAACATTGCCACTAGCTGGAGACTCGAAGAAAGATTGGAGGCCATAGAACAAGCGCTTCTCAACAATAGGGCCATCATCTTCAATCATGTTAAGAGGGAGGGCAACAAGGTCACTGACCTTCTAGCCAACATGGGGGTGGAAACTAAGCATACTCTAAGCACAAGAACTCTTGACAGAATTCCGAATCATGATCAAGAACAAGAATGCAAACTTTTGGTCCAAAAGGATGCTGCCCTCCCAGATGCGGGTGGTTAAGTTGGCCTTAAAGTCGATGGGACTGGAGTGGGGTGAGAATGATCACCACCTGCCAGCCATGTACAACGAAGTAATTAAACAGCTGACAGATGATCATAGCCATGTGGGCATTGATATGTTTAAAGGAATTTCTGTAGGTGACCTAGAATTATCCTTCACCTCCGCATGCTTCGATATTCTCTTGCTTTCGGCTCCCATGAACGCCATAGTTATAGCGGGCGCGTCTCGAGGCAGGGGCAATGGTAATAAAACAAGCCTTCGCCATGGGTTTGTTCAGGTGTCTCATATGTTATGTTTAGGTTCCTGCTCTGTTAGTTTGGAGAAGCTGCCTCAGTCAATTTCCTTGATTCTCTCTGAAGCTTTGGGTTCCTGTCTGATTGTTCACTTGACGGGCTTGGGTCCCGCTTCTCTGGTTGCTCGTTCTGGTTTCCGCAAAGGCGCCATCGCTCTCATCATGCCTCGACTTTGCCAAAGGATGTTAAGTCGAAGAGGCACCTCTCGTAGGGCGCCCTCTCGCCCTACATCCCTCTCTCCCTCCAATGACTTCTTTTCAAGCCATCACCCTTGCACACGCAGCGAGAGAGGGCGCTTTCTGTGGCCCAGTCAATTCCTTGAGCCCAGTTCTTTAGGTTCCTCGTCCTCGCCCTCTTTTGGCTCGACAATCTTCACTTTCAACTGCAACCTGAACCGTCCCCGGTTTACAGCCCATGTCTCAGTGCTCTTTCTCGAGGAAGCCCAGGAAGGGGGCGAGTCCAGCGCTCCTCAGGAGGACCCATGATTAGTCTTTGTGCTGAATCCTAGCTCTCCGCGAGCTATGGAGATTCCTGCGCGCAATGTTAATGACATGGAGATGGAGCCAACGGCCCCGGGTTCGATTGTGAACGATGATGCTCGAGCTTAGGATCTGTCTGAAGGTGGATGGTGCAAAATCATGGAGGAGCATCCAGATGCCTAATTCTTGGATCTGCAGCTATGTCTTAGGTTTTGCGGCCCAGTATAGAGGGATTTTTGCCACAACTGATAATTTTTGTAATGGCTGCTACGCCAGGGTTAAATATGCATGTTTTTTGGAATGCTTGTAAGTTCAGTAAGGCCAAGATGGTTAACACTGGATCCCCTGTGTGGGACTGCAGTCATTGGTCTCGTCCAAACTCACTATCTTGGACAATTCTCTGTTTCAATCTGCCTTTCCTTCAGGGCAGCTGATTTTAACGCTAGTCATGATGTAACTATAAGTCTTTAATGTGAATAATAGAATAGTCTTATTTAGAAAAAAAATAAAAAATCTCTACACAAATGTTATTACAAAGAATAGAGGAGTTGACATAAATGAATTGCTAATTAGTTTTGACGAGGGCAAAGAGACATACAATGATCATTCTTTCAGACCTACTAAAAATATGCTCAATCATGCTTCTTGTTTTGACTTCTTAAGGAAAGGAAGGGAATTCTAATGAAATTAGTCAAGTCATTTGTGATGATTATTTAGACTTGGATAACTGTGAGTCATTTCAGTCCTTATCAATGTCTCCTACTCTTGATAATTATTTTATGTTTCAAAATGATGAATCTCCACTTAATAATATCTCTATTCAAGAGCCTCACTTTGAAATTCCATTAAACCATGATGAATTTTCCATTCCTATTTATGATTTTGACAATCTTCAAGTTTCCATTTATGATCATAGCCTTGAGCCTCTCTTTTACTCACAATTTGATGCCGGTAACTATTCTAATTGCATTATTATGGCTAGTCCTTGTGAGGATAAAATAATTTCAAATAAGTCCCAATTGTCTTGTAACATTGATGTAAATAATGATCTAATTTTGTTAGATTTGATTAATTTGTTATGGTTATTTTCAGATTTATTTCATTCTTTCATTTTGCAATTATTGGATATTATGTATTGGCATATTGAACAATTAGTTGTTAATCACTTGCAAATTTAATCACAAGAAGAATGTAAAGATGTAATTCAAAGCCTTAATCATGAACATCAAGAGCTATTATTTTCCCAATTTCATTTGATCTTCATGTCTTATTACCTCTCCCTTTCTTCTAGAATGCATTTTTCACAAGAATCATTCCATGTAAGTGCATTAATACAATATGACCAACCATCTAACCCAATTGATGATCTTCTGATAGATTTCGTAAACTTCCATCCTCACTTCATTGATCCATTTGAAAGTTGTTTAGAAGCTTCATTAACACAGAAGATTTCTAACTATTTGTCATATGTACATAAAACTAACAATTTTTTACAGGTTGTTGCATCTAAAGGTACATTTTCACAATCTGGCGTGTTATCCTCTCCTTTAGACCTCTTCCAATCTCTAACCGAGATTCATCCATACTTTTATGACCCCATGGAGATCTTGTTGGAAGAAACGTTTCAAGAAAGAATTGTTATAAATATTTTTTTTTGTACAAACATTAGCAATAAATTTACATATTGCATTCAAATTTATTTGTTTAATCATATGTGTATTTTTGTTACTGTGCTCAAATGGTTAATTCGAAATACGATTTCACCTAGTTATTTTATTAATAATTTTCACTCCCTAAACTATAAAATATACAAATTGTATATTTCTTTATTCTTGTAAATTTAATTAATTATTATTTTATTAAGTATCCTACAAAACCACCAAATTCAAAAATTTGTATAATTATATTGCCAAATTATATAATAACATATTTTAAAATAAAATAAAAATTCCTCGTTCCCAAAAGATCAATTTAATCCCAATTTCATAAAAATTATGAGAAATCGAAATCCCGATATTTATGTTGTAAGTCATTGTAGTTATTATCCCTTGTCGCGGTAGGGGATATATCACATTCGATTTTTTGTTGACCAACTATTAAACAACTATTTGAACAAAAATTAAACAAAACAATATAATGTTAACTTTATAACATCAAAATTATTATTATTTTTCTAATATTTTTGTTTTATTTTTCTAAATTGTGATTGGTTGATTTCGGTGAGCTCTTATTTGGAAATGATGGCTTTGCACTGTGCAACATTGTAAAACCTAACAAGATAAGACGTCAATTTAATAATATACCTGCGGTACAAGTATTTCAGCGGCAGGCATTTAAATTAATTTTCCACGTCCGGGCCCATTTTCTACTTACAATTTTGAATTTGACCATTCACAAAAGCCAATTCCGAGGAGGGTAGGTGTGTTGTTGAAGTTATAATTCGAATTTTGGGAGATTGTTTTTTTAATAGTGGAAATGATTTATGGGGGTCGGTGGATCAAACGTCTGATATAATTAGACAATTCAGAAAAGCTCTTTACCGTTCACAAAAGCTAATCCATCTTCTATTTATTCCATCTAAATCTCCCCCTCTCAACTCTCTGTGCTCCTCTGTGCTTTCTCAACTCTATGTGCTCCTCTTCTCTTTGTCTCTTAGGCGAGGCTGTGATGTCTTGTGGAGCGCTCTTTGTTTGTTCTGTGATGTTTCTTTGATCTGTATGTGTAATTTATGTCGCCTTTCTAGGTTTTTATTTGAACATTCTGTTTGCATTTGATGTTAAATGACGAGTCTGAGAGATGGAGACAGATATATCTTTAGCCTTTGAATGAGCAAAATCAGAGGCGACAATAGATGCACAATGTGGTGATCATTTTTGCTGGCCTCAATCATGATGGACAATCTCTTGTCAAATGTAACTTGAATTTCAATTAAGGGAGCAAGGAGATCTGTATTTTTATCAGTTGTGTACTTGAAATGTTATCTATCATGATAATTAGGTCAGTTTGTTTCTTTTCGTTCTTTAATTATTACAAGTTGGTTAATCTAGACGGAAAATTCTAGTTTGATTTTTGAGAGGGTCAAATGGACTTATACGAGAGAAGCAATCATGAGAGGGGAGTAAAGCAAGAAGAATTAGATGATCATTTGTATGTAGATTTAAATGATAATATTATGTGAGGGTATTTTTTGTTTGTTATTTTTTTCTTTCTAATTTTCATTTTGTTTTCAAATCTTTCAGATTAGTTCCTCAGAAACAAAGTAGGCGTTCAAGTCTTGTGCAGAGAAATGGTGATGGCTCTAGCCCTTGAAGGATTCAGGTAGGTACCTCTATTAACCAATGCTAGGTACCTTTATTAATCAATCCTACTTACAATTTATTGGGTTTTCCATTTTCTAACATGAAAAGGTCTAAATGTATGTGTTTATATAATAATTGTAGAATAATTGGAATGCTAAAAAATGTTCAAGAAAATATCTACGCATACATTGAAATTCTTTATGTATATAATTTGTTTTTTTATTAATAATGGCATTTCTTTAACTTCTGCTTTATTTATTTATTTCTAACTTAACCTAATTCAAACGTTTAATCACATCATAATTATTTCCATAATTCTTTACGTATATAATCTGTTTTTTTATTAATCATGGCATTTCTTTTACTTCTGTTCTTTTTCTTCTTCTAACTTAACCTAATTCAAACGTTTAATCATATCATAATTAATTCCATAGCTAGAATGGATTGAACACTGTATAGATTGGTGATTACTATTAAGTATTGATGTCACTATGCTCGTACTAATGGCATTGAATCTAATCAACAAGGACATGAAACCTCATTAAGCAATGAGTATAATGGGTATAAATGATAATGTTAATATCATTTAATTCCATAGCTAGAATGGATTGAACACTGTATAGATTGGTGATTACTATTAAGTATTGATGTCACTATGCTCGTACTAATGGCATTGAATCTAATCAACAAGGACCTGAAACCTCATTAAGCAATGAGTATAATGGGTATAAATGATAATGTTAATATCATTTATACGAGGTATTTTTTGCTTTTTTCTTTGTTTGGTTCTCTAGTATTTATCTTTAAGATCCATTTGTCCGTCAGAGAAATGACAATTGTTCCAACCGCACTATGACAACATCAACATCAAATTCCAGGGAACCCTGGACAAATTTCGGTGGGTACCTATATTAACTAGTTCTACCTGTAATTTATTAGGCTTTTCTTTTTTCAACATGAATAAGTCTGTAGATATATGAGTTTAAACTTTATACGAGCATAGTTGGTATAAATTTTACTGGAGAATATGTGCACTGAAATTCTTTACACATATATAATCTATTTTTTAGAATTTCATTTACCTCTACTTTTCTTCTTATTTTAGTATAGGTGTACAATCCCTCCCCACTTAATGACTCCATATATAAATCCCACACCTCCAATGAATGACGATGCGTACCATTCCTCCCACGCCTCCCATGAATGCCGAGGTGTACTATCCCTCACCGCTCAATGCTTCCATATATAGATCACACACCTTAATCAATGACATGATCCCTGCCGCTTGACCGGATATTAAACAACTGTTTGACCCCACACACACACATATAATATAATATGTTAACTTTATAACATCAAAATTATTTATTTATTTTAATATTTTTGTTTTATTTTTCTGAATTGTGATTGGTTGATTTCAGTGAGCTCTTATTTGGCAATAATGGCCATGTGCTGTGCAAACTGTAACAAAATAAGACGTCAATTTAATTCCGTGGCAGGCATTTTAATATACCTGTGGTACGAGTATTTCGGCGACATGCATTTTAAAGTAATTTTCGATGTATGGGCCCAATTTTTTACTTACTTACTTACAGTTTTGAGTATATAACCATATTTCAATATGAAACAAAATGGTGTTTGGGGGAACTCTAGGAGTCACTAACCATCAAACTGCTTCGACTGCTTCTACTAATGCCACTGCTGCATAAATCACTTGCATGTGTATTTTGTTCCACTTGTATTACTTTTCTTTGTCATGTAATTAAACCACTGATTGCAGCAAAAATGGTGGAAGGAACTATAGAGAACGAATTACATTCAATTTATTCGATCTACATGTAGAAAAAAACAAGTATCTTGCCATTGATGTTGTATATATGTATAGATGCTTCATTGATGTTATATATATAAATATATAAATATTAATAAAAAAAACACTAGAAAAACCTACACACCCTTTTAGTTCTAAGGATGTGTCGGCACGAATGAATTATTGGAAATTGATGTTCTTATATAATGCTCATTGATATTATATAATATATATAAGAAATAGACAACAATCCAAAAAACTCTACATACCTTTAATTTACTAAGGATGGGTCATGCATGAATATTATTGGGACAATATTTCGAATAATATTTTAATATTAATATTAAGATATATTTGAATACACTGAAAATGATTTTACTTTCATTGTTTTTTTTAATATTAATTATATTTATTTATTCTTACTTTTTGATATAAAAAATTCAATGTATTTGTGAAAAATGCATTTATGTTTTTAAAAAATTTCTAGAAAATATGTACACTAACAATGCAATAAAACACCCTAGTCTCCTTTTTTCTGTGAGGTGACTATTATGATGGCTAAAATATAAAACAAGTTTTTATTTCTGTGAGGTGACCATTATGATGGCTAAAATATAAAAAAGTTTTAAAGTTGTAAAGATATGATTATGGTAGCAAATAAAAAATATTAAAGATATGATTATGCTCATTGATGGCTTAATATCCAAGTAAATATGTACTTGTATGAAATTAAATGTATAGCTCCAATCTCAATCTTTTCAACTTTAATAATGGAGACCCCTCATCCAATCTTCTTATGGTCTTCGTCATAATGATTTTTTTTTCATTGGAAGATAATTCCCATATATTTTCAGTTGTTGTGATTTTGTTCGTCCATTTATATATGTTTTTATTATTTTTTTATTCTAATTTAGATATAATTGAATTAAGCAAGAGTATCTAGAATGTTATTTTTGTTTAAATGTTAGAGTGAATTCATACTTTTCAAAATTCAATAATTAAACTAAGCGGCAGGGAACACTAGCTATGCTACCTTGTTTTTATATGGGAATCATAATTTAAGAATAGTTGTACTTTATTATAAAGAAGGTCCCACCTCTCACCTCATCCTTCTCGGCTCTCATTTCAAATTTCCCACCTCATCCTTCTCGGCTCTCATTTCAAATTTCCCATGGTCCGACCTCCTTAAATCCCCTCTCCCTTGTAACTCTGGTGGACTACCTTACCCCTGCTCCTCCTCCCTCTAATATTCCCATGACTCATTTAATAAGTCAAATAGCCACTTCACACATAATTTAATATTTTATAATATAATTAAATATTTGATGATGATTAAAGTAATATTAAATTAATTTCTTTTGTACATATTAATGATTTTGTTTAATAATAATTTTCAAATTATGTAATTAAAATTATTTGAATATATAGTTTAAAATTGGGGTTTTAATAAAAATGCACATATTTTGTTTAGGCATGCATTTTCTAGCATACTAATAGTTTTGATATCTTGATTTTGGAAGCTAATATCTAGAGTTTTACTTGGCCAAATGAGGCCCAGGATGGCTTGTTGGAAAGCTAGAATCATTGAGAATAATCTGGGAATAAAAAATCAAGAAATATAAACATATAATAGCCCAAAAATTTAGCAAAAGAATTTATAACAAAATTTGTTTTTCTAAGTTGAATTTTGGGAAAATTTCATCGGCTAAGAGTGTTGCTATTGCAAAATCATTCGAAGGCAACCTTCTTGGGCCAAAGAGATCATTATAGGAAGTAATAGAAGGCTCAAAATTCTTTTTATTTTATTTATTTAATTAAGATTTAGTTGAAGAGTTTGTTTTCCCAACTTTGACATTTTGATTTTTATGTGCAAAATTGAGTCATCTTTATTTTAATTTCCGTTGGTTTTGCAGGAGATCCGTTGATGTTCCGAACTTAAACAAGAACGTAAGAAACTATAGATAAAACCATAAATATAGAGATGCAATATAAATAACACTTCATTTTATTAACATCAAATACTGAAATATGCTTACAAACATAATGGACATAAGACTAGCTCGGGCAATGGTAGCTTATCTCTGAGAAGAGATGTGTCAACTACATGCCTCTGAATTGTGTTACAATGAGGCTTGAAGCCCTATTTATTATAAAGAAACAATGGAAAACCCTAAAAATCCAAAAACCTAACCCTAGGAGATGAAGCGCAAAAACTATGGGCCCTGTCTGGGTAAATTGGTACATCAACTTCTCGGGGTAGTAACTTTGGCATACGATCTCCGTTTGATGCGCACAATACCTTGTTAGAAAGATCTATCCAAGGACTACAAATTTCGAGTGGTCAAAATCAAACAATGATTCATGTTGGCCCCTATTTTCCCAAAAAAAAGTCGTTCAGGGCCTAAAAACGGCTCCGAAAGTTCAAGACCCAAAAACTAAAAAAATATTCAATTGTGCTACAATTAAGGAAACTAAAAAACTAAAAGAAACAGTGGTGGGGGTCCAAGTGGAATAGGTGGGTGGCCACCAAAATCCACTTCGATCAGTTGAAGAGAATGAAGATAAAGCATCTTGGAGCATTTCTATTGCACTAACAAAGGAGAAGAAGAGGGTTTGCAACTCGAAAAGAGATGGATCTAAAACCACTTCCAATAACTCTCCATTTTTGAAGAATTTTGTAAATTATAAATATTAGTTTTCAATAACGAGAAAAAGATTTCTCTTCTCTGCAATTTGAATGCTCTGAAGCACTTTTGTAAAGGCTTATTAGTTTTCAATAACGAGAAAAAGATTTCTCTTCTCTGCAATTTGAATGCTCTGAAGCACTTTTGTAAAGGCTTTTTAGTTGTAGGAAGGAGGGATACTCAAATATTGGCACTTTGGGGATTTTTCTCTTAGTATTTAAGTTTTGTTAGTGAGACAAGGCTTACACTTTTGTAATTTTTCTTCCAGCTAGTAGAGCTAATCATTTTGGGAGAATTGTTTGAGATCAAATTAGGAAATAGAGAAAAGAGACCAGGTTTAATCAATTTGTATTTAAATACTATTATTTGTAATGCAAATTTTATTTTTTTGATAGCAACTTTGTGTAAATTGATTCATATTGTGCACTATTGTTAATATAGATGGGTATCTTTTGGATTAACTATCTAAATTCATTAGTGTCATAGATTTGTTATCGATTTTTGTATTTTCTCAAGTGATTAAGTCATATTCTTGAATAACTATTTACTCATAAATCTGTCAACTAAAAGTGCTTTAATAACCATTAATATTAAGTTAATTATTTCCTAGTTTTGGTGGTCAACCATTCATTGTTTTAATCTCTAAATAGAGCATGCATATAAATCATAATATCAATTGTTAGAACTTCTTCAAAAATTGAGAATTCATTATTAAAAGTGTGTTAAATCCATAATTTGCTTAAAGTCTTGCAATTGATATTTGGGAGCTATCTCCTCAATATTGAGTTAGGTTAGTTTCATTTACTTTTCACACTACATTTAGATTAGATTAATTAGTTTTTTTCTTTCTAGAAGTCCTCTTACACAAGGCTCTGCAAGGGAATAGATACAATATCTCTCTTCTTGTTGGTAAGTAAATGGATTACCATGAGTGAGCAGGGAGAGAGAGGGTAATTGGACCCAATAGAAACAGTCAGAACCACCAAATCAAACAGATAAGGGCTTAGTTAGTGCTATGGCTGGGTGGTCTCCCTCACATGTTGATGAGGTCATTTTTGGCCATCAACATTTTTGGCGCTAGAAGGAGGGCTGATGACTTGTTGTCTTTTGGAGTTTTTGCATTTTAAAGTTTTTAATTTAATCACAATGAATCCTCCCAAGCTTCTAATTTAGAGTTATATCTCTAGACGTGCATCTGCCACTACTCCACTAAAAATAATAGGACACTTGTCGACGATAAAATTTAAGGGAAAGAGTAATGCTTTTGCATTTGATCACGCTTTGAAATTTATTCAAAATTTTGCAAATTACACTTTTCATGATATTGATATAGGTATTTAGGTATTGATATATGTATTTTTACTCTTACATTCTCGGGAAAACCCAAAAGATGATGTGTATCTCTCCTAGTTGCCTCTATTCACAGCTGGGACCAATTTATTACAAATTTCCTTTACGAATTTGATGGTTATGATTATGAACATGTATGTGATGAAATTGAATATTTACGAAGGTTTGAAAACGAATCTTACATATATTTTACCATTACATCTCGATTAATTTGTTTAAGATTCAAAACCAAAGATAAAATTTCAGATATTGAATTGATGGAATGGTTTTTATATGTTTGTTATCTTTCTTGCATTCCAAATCCTTATGAAATGATTTAAATCTTTAATGACTCTTTTGTAGGTTCTATTAACATGGCTAAAAGTTCGCCTATGGAGGATGCACATGCTAATCATGATAATATCGCATCAACCATGTATGATAAATTCCTAGAATTGGTGCATACTTCCTTTAGTGTTAACGGGGATCGCCATACTCTCTCTCATGTTACTAATTCACAATCACAAAGCTTGGAATAATATTGGCAATCAACTTCAAGAATATATTGACAACACACTTAAAGAATCACCCACCCATAAATATTAAAATCAACATTTAATACAATTAGAAACTCAACAAGCTAATCAACAAGTAAAAGCACAAATTGAAGAATTCAACAATTAAAAATTTGCTACAAGAATTTCTGAATTTCCTCATGTTGATCAACTACAAAGCTTAAGGCAACCAAACATCAACCTTCAAGAAAGTTTGATCAACCACATAAATGATGTTGAATCCAAAATCCCCATTGGAGGAAATACACAAGAACCTACTGCAAGAGTAACTTTCAGGTTCCTTTCTTCTAATTCTCATTTCTCTCTTACCGTAATCTTTGCACAAATGTATGGTGATTTGGATTCGGGAAGAGAACGGAGCACGGCTCTGCAACTAGGGTTCAGGCGACTCTCGGTGCAGACAGAATCGTTTCTGCATCCACAGATTGCCTACCCACCTGGGATCGACAGCGCCTCATAGGCTTCATTAGAGTGGAAATGGATTCCCCCTGGGGGGGGGGCCTCAAAGCCCTCCCCCACATCCAACCGTGTGCCTCCAGGGCATTCTGGGACTGCAGCCTTTGGGACGGTTCAAGGAGAGGCAGATAATAGAGATTCCCCTCAGCAAGATAAAACAAAAGCATCCACCAGTCGGTCAGATAAGAGCAGCGAGATACCAGAAAGAAAAGAAGAGCAAGAGGAAATGCCTAAGGTGACTTCGAAGACATGCAAACCAATAGCAGCTGAAAGGCCCAAGATAGAACTGCCTAGTCAGAATATCAATGAATGAATCCAGTATATGACAGACCATGCACTCATTGGAAAATTTATCGGATTCTGGCCGACAGAAAAAGCCCTGCAGGGATGGATCTCAGCTAAGTGGAAACCCAAGGGTCATGTTACCTTGCAGCTAGGACCGAAAGTTCTTTACTGTTATCTTTTTGTGCCTAGAAGACAAGAATAGAATCTTGGACTAGGGGCCTTATTTCTTCAATTCAGCAGGATTGTACTTAAGGGAATGGGTAGAAAGATTCAACCCGGATAAGGAAGACCTCAGCTGGGCACCAGTGTGGATCAGAATGTACTCGCTTCCAGAGGAATATTGGGATGAAGGTCTGCTTAAAGACATTAGAAATGGGTTTGGGGAATACATAAAATCGACGGAAGAGACGAAGCTTCGCAGATACACATCCTACGCCTGCATATATGTCTTCATGTGCCTGGATAAGGCCCTGCCGGATTCGGTAAGTCTCTTCCATGATGACTATGAATGGACTCAGCCCTTGGATTATGAACAGGTACCCTTTCGTTGCCGTAAATGTCATGCTCATGGGAATCTCTTTAGGTATTTCCCGTTAAATGCCAAAGCCAACACCTCCGATCCCTCTGACTTGCTGGCCCAAGACGGCTTCACCAAAGTTCCTAGCCGCAAAAGATCACACAAAAAGTCTTCTTCGGGGAAAAAACCCTAGCAGGATGTTGCCTCCTTCCCTTCTATGAGTAATAGCTTTGATATTCTTGCTAAAACCTCAGAAGATCAGCCCTTGCATTCAATACCCAAGCCCACACCTGTTTCATCATCCGGAATCCCTCCTCCTTCTGGCTCATCTCCCGCATCCCATTCCCCAAAAAATGATATTGGAATCCCTAAGGAGGGCCGAAAGGGCTCAGATGGGAAAGCAAATGACATGGAAGTTGATGGCTTACCAACCCAACCCTTGAGCTTAGCTATAATTTCAAAAGAAAATAGTCAGGCACAATGGATGGACGAAGAACTAGAGAGTATTGATTTGGGAGGATTTGGCATTCTTGAGCTCGAACTGGCCTGCAAAAAGAAGGACTATGAAAATATTCCAGCGCATCAGCTCAGCACACTGGAAGTCATTATTTCCAGGGCTTATCAGCAGCAACAGTTGGGCAGTCATTGGGATGGCGGTCTCCTCCCAAAAGATGCCAAAAAGTGGGGGAGAAGAACAGACCTCCAACGAACAATTGCAATAGGGAAAATCCTGGTTGATTCAGACAGGTATGCTAAGTTGACAAAGTACTACAAGCCTACCACCAGTAGTGAATCATGAAGCTTACTTCTTGGAATTTAAGGGGCCTCAACAGCCCAGGGAAACTGAGAATAATAAAAAAACATGATAAAGCAGGAGCAACCACGGATCTGCTTTCTTTAAGAAACGAAGTGTAACAATAACACTCTTGGAAACATCCTCTCAAGAGCATGGCCAGGTAGTCACTCGGTTGTAGTGGACGCTTCAGGAGCCTCGCGAGGGCTAGCCATTTTCTGGAATGCGCAAGCGATAACACTGTCAGACTTTCATGCATCTCATCACATTATTCAGGCTACTTTTCACATTATAGGCACTAACATCCATGGCCATCTCACCAATGTTTACTTCCCGCAGGAAGTAGGTAACAAAATAGCGTTACTTAATACTGTAGAAGCTCTAAACTTTAATAGAATACATCCTCTTTGGATCATTGGAGGAGACTTCAACATGATCACTAAGCTAGAGGAAAAGCAAGGAGGTAGAGCCAAGATGGAGCAGGAAAATGAACACTTCAAAAAATTTATCCAAAACAACTCTCTAATCAACCTGCAATTTTGCAATGGCACACACACTTGGAGCAATCGTAGAACTGGGAAGCATCAAATCACTTCCAAACAAGATAGATTCCTCTTATCTGACAACGTAGTACATCTGGGAGGTGACATAGCGGCAACAATTCTCCCTTATTCGGGTTCTGATCATTGGCCTATCTCGCTCCAGTGGCAAAGACCAGGCAATGCTACCAGACGATCTTTTCGATTCGAAGAGTTTTGGCTCACCCATCCCGCATTCAAAGACTTCGTCAGGTCTACTTGGAATACCTTCTTATCACTAGAGGGGTCTAAAATGTTTCAGTTTCAATAGAAACTCAAACATCTCAAATCCCAAAGAAAGCGTTGGAATCAAGAGACATTTGGAAATATTTTTCAGGCACAACAGGACCTAAACAAGGAAATGAAAGAACTCCAACAACAAATAATTACAGGGGGACACAATGAAAGGACCTTGGAACAGGAACAATGCATTCACAATCAACTGGAGGAGAGGAGAAAGCAGGAGGAAATACTATGGAAGCAGTAATCCAGGATTAGGTGGCTGAAAGAAGGAGAAAGGAACACTAAATTCTTCCACCGAACCACAGTTCAAAGAAGAATGCAAAACACTATCTCTTTCATTCAGAAGCAAGGAGGGGAAAGAGTGGAAAAGCATGATGAGATCGAGCAGGAGTTTCTAAGACACTTCAGGGAAGTGCATCAAGAGCCCCTCATAGATAGACGACATGCTATAGAAAAAATCACCTAGAACGTGCCGAAAATTATCACAAAAGAACATAACGAGCTCCATCTACGCCCTATCTTGCCTCAGGAAGTGGATGCTGCTATGAACCAACTCAAGGAGGGCAAAGCCCCTGGCCCGGATGGCTTCACTACCACCTTCTTCCACTCCTTCTGGGAGCTGATTAAAGAAGAGGTCTGGCAAGTGGTGGAGGAATCAAAGACTCTTCACTGGCTTTTGCCCTCTCTCAAGTCAACTTTCATTGTGCTCATTCCAAAAGAGGAGAGAACCAATACTCCGGATAAATTTTGCCCAATCGCCCTCTGTTAAAGCCGCTATTTCCCCTGCTCATGTCGCTTGAACAATATGACTATGTGGAAGGAAGACAGATCTTGGATGGTATCATCCTCATGCATGAAATCATACACTCCCTCAAGCACTCCAAACAGGCAGGTATGATTCTCAAGCTTGATCTTTCAAAAGCTTTTGATAAGCTTAGTTGGACATATATTCAAAAAATGTTAAATGCTTTTGGTTTCCCTCCTATGTGGGTTTGTTGGATTCTGAGTCTTATCTCCACATCTTTCTTCTCTATTCTCGTAAATGGCATCCCTTCCTGTACTTTTAGCCCCTCGAGAGGAATAAGGCAGGGTGACCCCCTCTCCCCATTCCTCTTTGTGTTAATGGCGGAAGGCCTAGGCTGCCACATCAAACATGCCCTCCTCACCCAGAAGCTCAGAGGTTTATCCATTCACAACTCCTTGGCAATAACTCATCAGCAGTTTGTTGATGACAACATGCTTTTTGGTTATCCGTCTATCCAGGAAGCCTCTCTGTTCAAATCCCTGCTAAATGACTTCTCTGAGGCCTCAGGAACTAGCATCAATAAGGCTAAATCGCAGATTTTTTTCTTTCATACTCCCCCTGTTGTTCAGCATGCCATAGCTTGAATCTTGGGTTTCTCCATAGACTCTCTTCCTTCCAAATACCTTGGAGCCCCCCTAATTGATTCGGCCATCAAACATTCTTCCTAGCGCATTCTCCTCGAGAAGCTTGA
>APFE030699861.1:0-40879 GCA_000404065.3 Pinus taeda | reverse complement strand
CAAAATCTAACCTTTTCCACAGTGAAATTTGCCTGCTTAAGGCTAATGTCATAAGCGCTAGGGTAATTTTGCCCTAGGGAGACCCTAATCTAGCACAAATACTTCAACTTGGGGCTTGTTGAAGGCTTGTGGCTCCTATTGTTGATCATATCAATTTTTCATAAACCTTTTCTTGCTCTTATGTACCTTTGTAAGTTACTATCAGTGTTTATCTCTTAAACCCTAGGCCATAAGCCCCCTTGATAGGTTCCTTAGAGAGCACGTTGTTCCTCGTTTCATTGGATTGGGCCTTGTTCTTAGTCCAAGTGCCCTCTTTGAGCCCTTCATAGGCTGCTCCTAGATACATTATTCCTTGTCTAATGAAATTGAGCCTTGTCCTTAGTTTGAGTATCTTGGGTAAGCCTATTCAATCTCCTTTATAGTTTATTTTGAGGGTATGCTTCTCCTTATTACATAGAATTGAGCCTTGTTCTCAGTCTGAATACCCTATTTGAGTCTATTCAATTGTCACCTTTGAACCCTAAAACCAAGAATATCCTGAGTTTTACTGTTCGGAACTAAGAATATCCTTTAAGTGACCTAAACTGGGAAGCCTCCCAAGTGTTGAATGTCCACTAAAGAGCAAGAGGTGTTGTGTTGTGGTGACATTAGGCCTCCACCTCGATGTTGTCCCTTGGTCTAGTTCTCATCTTGTGAGGCCTCTCACAAGGCCTGATAGATTTTGCGGAAATAGTGCCCAGATGGATCCAAGATGCCCCCAAGCTAGCCTTGACCTTTTTTTATGGATGACACATTGTTCCAAAGCATAGATGGGGATGGTTATCACTGGGATGACTCGGGAGGGCTAGCAAATCCCTCTTTGATGCCTATTTTTCTTTAGAGGTGCCATGTCACTCCCACTTTCTTGCAAAGAGTTACATAGGGCTTCTCCTAGATGACATCATGGTGGTGAGGTCACCATTAGGAGATATATATATGCACTTTAGAACTTTCTTGGAGTGAGTAGCACTCTTGGACCCTTGTCTCAGTTCCTTGATGCCTCATTGCATTTTCTGGAACAAGGCTGCTTGGAAGTGGGAGTGGAAGCAGGAAGCAGGATGGAAATAGTGAAGACCCATTTGAATTATTATATGAGATGGATGTAACATTTTCAACTCACTTAAAGATACTAGTCTACAAGTTCATGCAGCAAAACTCCTCAAATTTAGATGCCCTACAAAAGAGAATCGGCTAGTTAGTAGAGCTTGATGAGCGCAAAATACTTTCCTATGATCATGTGGCAAAGTCAAGAGAAAATCAAGAAGAATTTTGACAAGAAAGCACGCTAGTAGAACTTTCAGAAGGTGACATTGTCCTACTTTAGAACAAGGGGTGAAAAAATCAGTAATCAGTTAAGTTTGAAAGTTTATGGTTAGGTCATTACATGATTAATGAAGTTGCAGGTAACAATTCTTTCTATCTGTACCATTTGGATGGAGAAATATTTCTCTTGTCGATAAATGGGCAATATTTAAAGGTGTACTTTCAAGTTAATATCTCATGCCTAAGGGGCATCCTTGTACCATAGTTTTCTTAGCTTGCTTTTTGTGATTTGATTTCATTGTGTGTTGTAATTTCATTTCCTAGATTGAAAAGTCATTTCATTTGGTTTATTTGTTGTGTCGGGAAGGGGTAAGGTATTGGTATCTTATGTCCTCCCAAGTATTTGATGATGGTCATGTGAGATCCATGCAAGTCATAGGTTGTTGGAGATTTGAGGTTCTCGAGCACTCCCAAGAAGAGCACTTGTCGTGTAGTTGGAGCTAGATGTTATCCCTCTTCCCACAAGGGTACTCCAGAACTTTTGACCACACCATTTGCAAGCCCAAATGTGTGGAAGTGATAGACCTATAAGGCCATATGGGTGTCTTTTGTGAAAGCATGTCCTAGATCCCTGATGGTGGACGATCATGACTAGTATTTTTAGCTTCATTTTCATGGTGTTTAGTTTTATGGCACCGCTGACATCCCCATAGTGGGCAGTAACTCCCTGCCTTGATGGCCATTCTTATATACAGGCACAATTTAGGCAGAGGGTATATCACCTTAATAGATTATGGAAATAACGTACATCACATCCTAAGCAGCGACAATTACTCTTGTAACCTATAACTATGATCATTGAATACGGAACTACAGTATATAAGCTCGCTAGTATTTAGTATGTTAGTAATCGATTTCGAAGGTACGAAGACGGCTGCTCAAGAAAAGGAGAGCTACCTGGAACCCTGGAACTGGATGCTGCAGGCGAATGCTTAATCGCGAAGTCGCTTGCTCGAGAAAAAGATATTGAACATTATGACAAGGCTACCTGCTACTGGATGCTGTAGGCAAAAGATTACCCTGCATCTCTTCCAGGCGTGTTGAAGAACGTCCATTTGCCTAATTTACGGTGATCTCGGATCCATTCATCTCTGCATTGTCGCCATTTCCCGTGCATGTAAGCTTCGCCTTAGACCGTCAGCACCTGGAAATTGAAGCGTTCGATTTGACTATTTTAAGCCACGATGCTCTGCCATATTGACTCGATTAGGAAGAAAAGGTCGAGTCACATTATTGATAGTTTTCCCATGACTCAATAGTAATTCACCCAATTAGTCATTTTCCTGTTGAGACATTGTCAAATGAAACTAGCACACTCAACATTGTCAAATGAAACTAGCACTTTATGGGACCTGGAGTGAGGGCATGGTTCTAAAAGTCGATAGAGGAAAGTTGGGAACTGAATCGATACTGTACACTACTCATTTCCATTGGATTTTCATAGCGCAAACCATGACGACAAACAACACTAAACATTATCCCTATATTTGTAGGCCACATTTGGTAGCAATATAAATTATATGCGATTCTATCTCAATATATCTCTCACCCCACGTCTATACAGGTCAGGTTAAATAGTAGATAATCCAAACAACTACATTCCCCATTTACAACATTACAATGGCATTCCCCATTTACAACCTTATAATGGCTAATGCACAGTAATGGACAATTACTCTCCTTATTTCATGGACAACTTTTGGATATTGTCAGATTATCGAAGACACCAGGTATTAAACTAATAGGTAATTTCTTATACTTTTCTTAACATGATTATCAAAGAAACAAGGTATTAAAATAAAAAGTAGGAGTTACATTTATGAGTTTATAATTTTAATTGGTATCTTTAGATACTTTACAAATCCCTATATGTTATGATTAGTCATCATCCTTAGAGAAAAACCTTATAATAATCTAACAAATATATGTATAATCTCTTTTAGATAGTTTGTTGTTATCTATATTTTTTTGTCACATTTTATTTCTCAAAACATATAATCTCTTTTAGTTAGTGCATTGTTATCTATATTTTTTTTCACATTTTATTTCTCATATTTATTGATCACTTACAATTTATTAGAAACAATAACTAAAATCCATTACTTAATAGATAGACTCCTATTGAGTGAAACAACATTAAATAACAAAGATAGAACTATATTAGTTATATAAAACTATAGAATGAAGAGAAAGAATCCACTCTTGAATCATTAGTTGTATCATGATACTAAAAAGAAGATATAATCCTACTAGGCAATCAAGGAATAATAGAAAATTGGGGAGGCATTGATCTAATAGAGGCTTTGATGAGCTCTTATAAAGGTTTGAGAGAATCAAATAAGAGGATCAAGAATCTAGAAAAACAAAAAATCTACCAATGGAGCTCTTATAAAGGTTTGAGATAGTCAAATAGGAGGATCAAGAATCTAGAAAAACAAAAAATCTACCAATAGAGCTCTTATAAAGGTTTGAGATAGTCAAATAGGAGGATCAAGAATCTAGAAAAACTAAAGGAGGAACTCATGTTCCCCAGTTCTCATGAAAAGTTTACTAATAGAGCTCTTATAGAGCTCTAGATAGTCAAATAGGAAGATCAGGAATCTCTATTGCATATGCCAACCCAGAATTAAAAAATATCAAGTTTAATCTTAATTTATAAATAGGCTTTCTTACAATATCATGGTTTACTAATACGACATCCCAGAAAATCATAACTAGTGTTCATACGACATGTTCATAAGAACATTTTTTAATTAATTATTTTAAATAAAATAACAGAAAAGGTATAATTACTTTTGAAGTAAATCTCAATCTTTGATGTGTAACCACTACTACAAATATTTTATAATTAATAATTAAATTAAACTTTTAGAAACTCTATTCACCACCTATATATATAGATATATTTATTTATTTTAAAATCTAGTTTTGAAATAATTTCAATAAACATTAATATTTATAGTTTGTAACTTATAGTTATAGAGTAAAATAATTTATGCCAAGTCAAAGATTCAACTAAATTATTCTTCTCTATATACTAATAACTTTATTTTATATACTACTTTGTTTTATATTGTTCATACCAAATCAAATAAATAAGCAAGTTTATTAGTTATCCACATCAAATTAGGTGTGCAAAGTATTGTTTGTTAGTGTAATTTATTGAGGTCATCATTTGGTCCTTTTTACAAGAATTATATGATGATTCTTGGTAAGATTTTGTTATTTAAATTGAGTTTTTGAATGCAAAAATTAATTCAATGCCTTACAAAACCCTACCTCAGTTGGATTGTGTAGACTTAACAACCTAAAATTACAAATTTTCTAATTTCTAACTAAATTAAGGACAAAATCAACCACTGCTTATTTAATTATGTCTATAAAGTATAATTTACTTATTGAAATGTATAAGTAAATATTGTTGAAAATGGTGATAATAACCATCCATTCATACTAATTTTAATTTATTAAACATGTTCAGATCATGACTAGATCTAACATCTATGTTGGAAGAATAATTAAACTAACCATGATGAACATGTATGTGCACTTCTGTAAACTTTAGTAGTCAAATAGTTTCCTAGGGGCATCATAAATCCTAAATAAACACCATGTCTAGATTTCATAAAATTAATATACAAATCCATCATCCTTAATAAATAATACTTATTATCAGCATATACCAAATACTTAACTTTGCTTATAAAACCCCTCACTTAGAAAAAAACTACATAATTAGTTTATTCAAAAATAGCATTGTGACTAACTCATATACAAATTGAGTGGGTCTATAAAATTAAAAATATGTAAGAAAAGAGTGTGTACACCTCTACATTTCATAAAATAAAGATATTAATCCATTACCCAAGTAAAAAACTACTTACTTATATATTCTTAAATATATATAAAAAATGGTGTAAAAATATTTATATTATATTATTTAAATTTAATAACTCAAAATTAATTTTAAACTTTTTTTTTGGAAGCTACGGTGTTACCTTTTCTATTATACAATCGCCTGTGACCTCAACCCGCCCCGCAGGAAACCAGGTCTAACTTTGAGAAACAACATATCAAAAAATATAACATTATTATAGTTTATTAATAATAATTTATGCCGTTGATTAATAATTTTTTATAGTTTATGCCGTTGATTAATAATTTTTTATTATTATTATAGTTTATATATTAAATCTATTTATTATATGAACTCATTTGGTTTTATTTATTCGTAATAATAAATTCAATAACCCAGATTTTTAGGTAGATGTTAAAATTAATTAATTAATGATAACTTATCTGACTGTAATAAGCACCCAGATTTTTAGGTAGATGTTAAAATTAATTAATTATAACTTATCTGACTGCAATAAACACGTGGACACATTAAAATCGTGATTCTATCTCCCAAAAAAATTCATTTCAAAATGTTTAAGTGATATATGTGTCACTCCACCATTCACGTGGAATTGGGAGTAAACACATATTTTCCAACTGAAAAAA
This sequence comes from Pinus taeda, assembly GCA_000404065.3. NCBI lineage: Eukaryota > Viridiplantae > Streptophyta > Pinopsida > Pinales > Pinaceae > Pinus > Pinus taeda. The sequence goes on along the minus strand of APFE030699861.1, from coordinate 35,014 downwards.
GGGTTTGAACAGGTGTAAGTTGTGACCACGCCCCCACTATCCACATGGGATAGTTAATTGATATTTGCCTCAAGTGGATCTACCATCACTTGGATTGGGAGTAAAGGCATATTTTTCCTCAACGGAATTGAACAAGTGTAAGTGGTGACCAGGCACCACCATCCATATTAGATAGTTAATTGATATTCTATGTTAAGTGAATCCACTATTGGTAATAAAGACATTTTCCTTTTCCTTAAAAAAAAGCTATCCACATCAGATAGTTAATTGATATTCTATGTCACCTCGATCCACCATCCACACAAGATTGGTACTAAAGACATTTAAAATTGATATTCTATGTCACCTCGATCCACCATCCACACAAGATTGGTAATAAAGACATTTTCCTTAAAAAAAAAAAAAACTTTGAACATGTGTAAGTGGTGACCAGGCCCACCATCGAAGTCAGATAAAATAAAATAAACCGACTCTTTATTTCAGTGACAACACATTAACCGGTAGACCTCGTGGCTTTTAACACTAGTCCTGGGTTCGATTTTCATGGATGGCGAAATAGATCTTCTTGCCATGCAGCAAAGTGAGTAGACTTTTATACTCTAATATTCCACCAACTCAATAGACGACAGACAGCCCGTAAATTCATATATTTTATTAAGCTCAGTTTAATTTAAACCAGCGTAAATTTCGATTTATTTATTGAAGCTTTAGTCTATTAAATATAGGCTATTCCAAACCAGCGCCCTGCCCATAATTATAAAACAGATACATAAACTTAGAGCCCAAGAGATAGAACGCGATGGTCGAACCACAAACTCAGCTACACCTAAAATTTTCTTTCTGTAATGATGGATCCTAGAAGTCTGATGATGTACCTAGAAGTTGAAGTTCACTAGCAGTCAGGGCAAATCATCTTACAGAGCTTTATTGAGAGGTTTGTGGCATTCAAATAGGAGAAACAGGAAAAGCTGCATAAACGAGCTTTATTGAGAGGTTTGTGGCATTCAAATAGGAGAAACAGGAAAAGCTGCATAAACGAGCTTTATTGAGAGGTTGAAGTTCACTAGCACTCAGGGCAAATCCTCTTACAGAGCTTTATTGAGAGGTTTGTGGCATTCAAATAGGAGAAACAGGAAAAGCTGCATAAACGATTGGGAAAAAGAAACAGAACCAAAGATCAAATCTATTGATAGAATTCTATACAGAGGGTTTTCGGTAGTCAATTAAGAGAAACAAGAATTTCCTACAGAGATTTGGAAAAATAAATAAAACTAAAGATCAATGGTTTCAGGTTAGTAATCCACTGTTACAGAGATTTGGAAAAATAAATAAAACTAAAGATCAATGGTTTCAGGTTAGTAATCCACTGTTTCAACTGAATAAATGTCTAAAATCACCATATCTGCCCATACCCAAAAACCCTCACATAAATATACTAATTCAATTAAAAAAAACTGAAACTCAGATACTTTTTTAAATAGATAAATAAATAAATATATGATTCGATTAAAAGATAATGGAAATTCAGATGCTTCTTCAAATTTCAGCTAGAGGCATTCAAATAGGAGAACCAGGAATCTCCGCTGCATAAACGAACGGGGATTTGGAAAAGGAAACAAAACCAGAGATCAAATCTACTGATAGAATTCTATATAGAGGGTTTTCGGTAGTCAATTAAGAGAAACAATAATTTCCGCTACGGGATTTGGAAAAATAAATAGAACCAAAGATTAATGGTTTCAGCCTTTAGGTTAAGAAACCTTTAGGTTAAGAAACCACTGCTTCAACTGATTAAATGTCTAAAATCACCATGTCTGTCCATGCCAAAAAACCCTCAAGTAAATATACTGATTCAAGTAAAAGAAACTGAAACTCAGATACTTCTTTAAATAGATAAATAAATAAATAATGATTCGATTAAAAGAAAATGAAAATTCAGATGCTTCTTCAAATTTCAGTTAGAGACATGATAAAATATACTAAACGAATTCTGATTCTGAAAAATCTTTGCCCCTCATCATGCAGTAATTGGAGTACATAATGTACCAGAGACATAACCTCAGGACCTGGGGAGTTGCAAGATCATAAGTCAAATTCAATAATTCAGTCTAACAAATTTAACCTAAACGGCCTCATGAGTAGCGAGACTGAAAGTACGACGAGAGACAATTTCCAAACATTTCCCGCGCTCCTGCATCTAGATAAATATCCCTACCCTAATCTGTAGAAACGGATTTTATTTTATTTGGGAAGGTAGATGACCCGGTTTCTTGAATTTCAAAACATCGAACTCAACTATTTTTTAACTTCTGGCTTGTCCAGAGAGCCTGTGAATCTCTTTGGAATCTAATGATTTAGAAAGGAATCACACAATAAACTTAAACCTGACTTATTAATTGATTTCAGGAAGAATCCACATCATTATACCTCATATTTATTCTTCTTCCTCTAAATTCACTTAACTAACACATTAAAAGAGCTGCTGGTTTTTCGAAGTTCAACAAAAATTCCAAATGTAATGAACTCACTTAACCAGAAATTTAAAAGAGTCGCTGTTCAAAAAAAAAATCTATATCTAATAGGCAAGTGATAACTGCAGTACAATCAAGTCTCTGGAAGGTACCTGAAAAATATATTGTTTCAGAGCAGCAGCAGTGTTCACCCGATCCTTTGCACACGAAGCTCTCCACACTGAATACTTCGCAAAGATGCTGAAAGCAAGAAATGAACAAACAAAGCACGGTGGCAATTTGAAAATAATTAGTGAACTATTGTTCATACAGAAATCAATGGTTGTTCACAGATAAATCAAATCGGCAAACACCATAGTACCTTGCAAATCTGGCTATGTAGTATTATTAACTCAGCGCTTTGCACCTAGTGCTCTGCCCTGCTGGAATCAAGAAATCAAAATCAAAAAAATAAAGAACTAAGAAACATCTAGAAATAACAAATGAATTAATGAAATCAAAACCAGAAAAATGATTAGAGATTCTAATTGTTGTTCACATTAATATGAAAAAACTAAAGCGCGGATCTCCCTCACCTTACCCCTCCTTGAATGGAGATTGCGTTGGCTAATTTGTTTCACCGAAATATTTCCTCTTATGTTTTGCTCTGGCTCGCATAAAGAACAACAACAAAGAGACAGAAAAACAACATATAAAATCAACCAGAACAACAACAACAAAAAGACAGCACAAACATATAAGAAATCCGCATACTCAACGAAGAACATACACATAGTCAAAAACAAAGAGAGCGCTCCACATATTCAATCATAACACACCACACCAGTGTACCACCGCATGGGAGGAGATCAGAGAAAAGCAGAGGAAGCATAATAAACGTTTTTGAACTGGATCGTAACATATATATAGACCCTGCCATGCCATGTTTTTCCTCTCGATTTTATCTTGATACAACGGGCATGTTCTATGAATTCTGGACCATCAATATTGCATTCTTGAAATTTGACAGGAAAAACCGATTCCAGGTCATCATGATTGCTAGTCATCATTATTAAGTTTCTTGAAAAGTTTCTAAAAATAGCAATTATATAGAAAAATCGATTCCAGGTCATCACGATTGCCGGTCATTGTTATTAAGTTTCTAAAAAAAGCAATTATAAAAAGCTAGATCGTGTTCAAGATGTTAAAGAAGTTATTATATCAAAGATAATATTAGAATCTCAGGTGAGATTCAAACTTTAGTTATAGAATTTATTTTTATATTTTGAATAATATTCTTTATATACTTCTTTTATTACTTATATTTTTAATATAAAATAGTTTTTTTAAAATTTTAGTATATAAAATTTTAATTTATTATATTAATGGTTAGATTATAATTTTTAATTTATTTTTAATAAAATTTCAAATTTTTATTCTGAGTATAGATTTATTTTAATTCAAGATATAATAAGTTTTGAGAGTTTAAATTTTTCAAGATGTATTTTTTTGGGGTAAAATTTGAGGAAAAGTTTACATGATTTGATTTCGCTTTGTTTTTGGTAAATTTGGAATCAAAATGCTGATTTTGACCAAAACACTAACAAAATGTTCATTAAAAAAAAATAAAAAATCTTTTTATATTAGCTTAAATCCATCTTAATTCCAAATCTACCAAAAATTAAAAGATCATACATCTTGAAATGCAAAAAAATAATTTTATAAATTACATAATTAATCTAATTTTTATTAATATAATTTAAAGCTCTTAATAAACTTAAATATTCATTTATTCATTTTAATGTAAAAAAATATTGTTGAAATAATAAAATAACAAAAAAATAACGAGGGTGAACGAAAACATTCACGTGAAGACTATAAATGTCAGTTTCAATCATTTGAGACAACATTTCAGTTTCAATCATTTGAGACAACATTTTACTTTTTTGAGAAAACATTCAGATGAGGACTATAGATATCAGTTTCAGTCATTTAAGACAACACTTTACTTTTTTGTGCAAGACGTACTGTGGCAACAACCCGAATTTAATAAAATATTTTGAAAGTTCAAATTTAAAACTGGATAAATGGAATGGCCCTTATTAATTTTCTCAAAAAACTGGGAAAGGAGATAAAATATTTTGAAAGTTCAAATTTAAAACTGGATAAATGGAATGGCCCTTATTAATTTTCTCAAAAAACTCGAAAAGGAGATAATTATGGAAAACTAGATCGCTTTCAAGATGTTTATGTTAAAGTCTCATGTCATTATCAATAAAAAGCTACATAAAGTAACATGACCCGAATTTATCTGTGGTTAGTGAAGTCGAATTTCCTTGTCCAGGTCGACTTGTAGTTTTGTGATGATGTGGTTCCATATTAAAAATAATATTTTTCTTTGTGCAAATTAAATTCTTTCAAGGGTTAGTAGGGTCTTCTTAAGTTGAGGAGGGTTTCCTAAAGGAGGGAATTTCTTTGTGCAAATTAAATTCTTTCAAGGGTTAGTAGGGTCTTCTTAAGTTGAGGAGGGTTTCCTAAAGGAGGGAATTTCTTCCTGAGCTGCCAAATTTTAACACTCCCTCTTAGCTAGGGAGGAATTTTTGACTTCATCATAAGTTTCATCTTGAATGTCTCGTCATCAATATCGATATATTATATCTCATCTCTACTTATCTCTACTCATCTCTACTCATTTGTTAAACACTTTCGATCTAAAGAAGAAGAATCATCCAAGGAAAATATTAAGGATGGAAATTTATCTTAAAGTTTAGAAGCCTTAGCGAATCTCACTAGTCCCAAATAAGAAAATTATAAAATGATTGTTGATATTTTTGTAAAAATATTCAAAGTTATAATGATTTTATATATTTTCTCTATATAAGTTTGACAATTTTTTTGGTAAAATAATTTTATACTATAAAATTTCGGCAAATCATATTTAGCAAAAATGGAAATTGACGAATCTTATTTTGGGAAAAATCATGGAAAATTAGCCCACCTACGAATATTAGCTCCTAAAAGTTTCCATGGAATCATCATAGGGGAGGTAAATCTGCCACCCTATATCTACTGACAATATGCAAGATACCACTTACCAAAAGAGGTAATGATCGCATTCATCCTATTGATCATGACAATAGGTAGGATACCACTTACCATGAGAGGTAAGGATCGCACACATCCAATTTTTTGTTGATCTTCCCACCTTGACCCTCAAGAGACAAGTGGTAGAACACCTACATCCTATCACTTGGGGATGATACCACTTACCATAGGTAAAGATCGCACATGCATCCAATTATCCTGCCCCATTAGCCAAATGGGTGGCAATCCCAACAAGCCCAACTTGTGGGTAGGATGCATACTGGGTATACTCGGTAGTAGGGGAGATACCACTTATCTTAGGCAATGATTAGACACATCCTACTATGATAATAGACAAGATACCACTTACCATGAAAGGTAAGGATTGCACATATCCTATCGTCAATGAGTCCCTCAACCCCAGAAGGTCTTCGGCTCCATTCCCACCTTGGGTGCTCACACAGGGGGGAAGAACATAGCTTAGTGTTCTCAATCAGCCTAAACCCTTACCCGAGAGGGTCACATCCATCAGTCCAAACTACCTTTTGAAGACCAAGCACTTCCCTTTCAGCAATGCCTTGGTAAGAATATTAGTTATCTGCTCATCAGTTGAAATGTGATGGAATCTTATGGCTCATGTCTACACCATATCCTGGATATAGTGATATCTAATCTCAAAGTGCTTGGACTTGTTGTGGAACATGAGATTCTCGGAAAGTAGGATCCCACTCTTGTTGTTGCAATATATCATTGTTGTATCTAGTATCTTCTCAAACATCTCTCCAAAGAGCTTCCTCAACCATACTAGCTCACAACTAGCCATGTTAGCAACAATATACTCAACCTCAATCGTGCTAAGGGAAACAAACTAATGCTTCATGCTCATCCAAGAAATCATGGCAGACCCTAGCCTAAAAAATAACCTAATGTGCTCTTACTGGCAATAACATTTCCGTCCCACTCAACATTAGTGTGTCTGTGAAGTATCACATCTCTGACAATATATCTCAATCCAAGATTAATAGTCCCATGTAAGTATCTCAGAACATGTTTTCCAACAACCCAGTATGTGTGTAGAGGCTCGGACATAAATTGACTCATAGTGTTGACAACAAACATATATCTAGTCAAGTGTTCACAAGGAACATTAGTGCCCCAATCAACTATCCATACTCAAAGGGATTTGCTAGATCAGGTCTTGTAGCTTCTCCACATGGTTTCTTGAATTTCATCCCCATTTGGCCATGGACTTACATTCTACCATTCAAAATCTTTCCAATAGCTTAACAACATATTTCCCTTGAGAAAGGAAAATATCACCAAGTCTCTGCCACACCTTTGAGCCCAACAAGTAGTGCATCAATCCGAGGTATTTCATCTCAAATTTAGAGGCCAGATCCCTCTTACACTCAAGAATAAGATGATCTCTACCTGTCAAGAATAAAACATCAACATATAGTACCAAAATTAGGGGGCATACCTTAGATGACTCTGAATTAGAGGTTTGGGTCAACACTACTCCTTGTGAATCCAAGCTTTCGGCAAATGGCTATCAATGTGGGTAGACCAAGCCCTGGGGGCATGCTTCAATCCATAGAGTGTTTTCTTCAGCCTGCATACATGTTTCTTCTTGTCATGATCCTCAAAACCCTAGGGTTGCTCAACATATACTTCTTCCTTAAGAAAGTCATGTAGTAATGCAATCTTCACATCCATCTAGCGAAGAGTCCATCCTTGGCTAACAACAAGGGCAATAATAGATTTAATATTAGTATAGTGGGAAAGCGCGGAAAATATGTCATCCTAGTCCTCTCCCTCTTTCTGAGAGAAACCTCTAACTACAAACTTTGCCTTATATTTCTCTATACTTCCATCTGCACCATGCTTAATATTATACAACCATTTTGAAGTCACTAAAGAATTTCCTACATCTCTTGAAACCACTTACCATACATCATTCTTCATGATAGATTCATACTCTTCAACCATAACATCCTTCCATTCCTTCTCTTTCATTACTTCTTCAACATTGTGTGCAGGTTTGACATATATTATGTTGCTTATAGATATAACATAACCTTGGTATTGGCATGGCTTCTTACTTTCCCTAAATGTTCCTCTTGCAATAGTGTGCCTCTCAAGATGTTGTAAAATGTCATGAAGCCATAGTGGTCTCTTCCTAGCAAGAGGATCACACAGAGGGGGATCCAAGGGGTCCACAGGTTCCATGGGATCATCAAAAACATCAATCTTGGGCTCAGGCATAGAAGGGCCTTGTTGTGTATCCATGGCATCATTCTTCTTTTCAACGTTAGCAGGGGGAGGATTGTCCCATGCTTTCCCAATGAAGCTTCTCCATTAAATGTCACATCCCTACTAAACTCTATATTCCTTTGACTAGGCACATATATTCTAAAAGCTTCAAATTTTCACAATATCCAACAAATGTACCCTTATTTCTTGAATCTTCCATCTTGTCCCTCTTGTCCTTGGGCACGTGAAAGTGAATGGGGCAACCAAAGATCCTCAAATGTCCAACATTTGGCTTCATACTTGTGAAGACTTCTTCAAGGGTTTTGTCACCCAAGGCTTGATGAGGAGTCATATTTTGAACATAGACAACAATATTAGCAGCTTATCCCCATAGAAACTTCGAAAACTTTTGATCATGCAACATAGCTTGGGAAACTTCCATAATAGTCATATTTTTTTTTCAGCCACTCCATTTTGTTGAGGGTTTGTAGGTAAGATGATCTCCTTCTTGATTCCAACTTTCTTGCAAAAGTTAACGGACTGATTTGAAATGAATTCTCCATCGGACCTGAATATTTTGATCCTCTTACCTATTTAATTCTCCACCAGGGCCTTGAAGCCCTTGAACATATCAAATGCTTCGTCTTTGTGTTTCAAGAAGAGTATCCATGTCTTGCGAGAGAAGTCATCCATAAATATTATGTAGTATAGGGATCCACGAATATATGTCACCGGCATAGGTCCACACAAATCAGAAGGAATGAGTTGTAGAATGTCAGTAGACATGCTCCTGTTAGAACAAAATGGTCCCTTCGACTTCTTTTCTATTGCACATATCAGACAAACTCCATCATGATTTACTTGAATCTCAGACATTCTAGAAGCCATCCTCCTCACCTTGGGCAAGGCTTCATAATGAAGGTGAGTGAATCTATGATGCCACATTTCACATTGATGATTACTATCATGAACCAATGCTCGAATTGGTATTCCATATACTTTATAAAGGCCTTCAATTCTTGATCCCAAAGTGAAGGCATCTTGCAAGCTACACTGCATAGGCTAAGTAAGAACCTTTCATTTTATAAAAGCAATCTTCATACCCTTGTCCTCCAATGTGGATATAGACACCAAATTATTTTTCAATCTCAACATATATAAGACATCCTATAGATGTATGATTTCATCATAATCCAAATGAAATGAAATGGAACCAAACCCCTAATCCGAATTTAAATAGGAACACAAAAAATTACAAATAAAACCATAAATATAAAGATGCAGTAGGAATAACACTTCATTTCATTAGTATCAAATACTGAAATATGCTTACAAATAAAATGGAAATAAGACTAGGTCGGGCGATGGTAGCTTATCTCTTAGAAGAGATGTGGTGGCTACATAACTCTCAACTGTGTTACAATGAGGCTCAAGGGCCTATTTATTATTGAAAGAAGTGAGAAAACCGTAAACAACCAAAACCCCAACCCCAGGAGATGTAATGACAAGAGTTTGTGGGCCCCGTTGGGGTTAGTTGGGTAGCCAACTTCCTAGGGTCACAACTTGGTCATATTATCTTCATTTGGCACATGTGATACCTTGTTGGAAAGGTCTCTCTGAGTACTATAAGTTTTATCACAGGCCCCTACTTCTGGCTATGGGGCTACATCAGACCTCAAAAAAAGGTCATTTAGGGGTCAAAACTGCTCCGGAAGTTCGAGACCCAAAAACTGTTAAAAATAATAAATGCTGAAATAAAAAAAGAAACAAATGAAACCAAATGGAGATCTAGGTGGAATTGGTGGGTGGCCACCAATATCCACCTGGATCATTCCTCCCCCCTTAGAAAGCAATGGTCCCCATTAGGTTCAGATCCTCCATGAGGTGAGGAAATTTTTGTTGAATGTGGTCCTTGTTGAGCCACTTGCCTTGGTGCAGGAGTTGTCTAGCTTTGACAACCCGATATAGTTGGATCTTCTGCTGATGATTGTTCTTGACCGATGTGTCTGTAATCCGATCAATTGTGGCTTGTTCCATGCAATCTGGGTTTAACTCTGTTGGTGTGAGTTGTTTTGGAATGTCTGATATGTCAAATAATGGTGGGAAGTGTGGCCAAAGGTGGTCCACATTGAACACTGGGTGCAGGCCAAGGAATGAGGGAATGCTAAGCTCAAAAGCATTGTCTCCCATAGCATTAGTAATGGTGTAAGGACCATATCAGAGTGTTATGAGCTTCTGATGGGCTCCAATAAGGAGTTCTTTCTGCAAATGCAACTAAACTTTGTCACCCACCTGAAACTTGTGTGGCACCCGACGTTGATTATGTTGTTTCTTGTACTTGGAATTTGACTTCTCGAGGATGTCATGAAACTGTTCGCAGATTTGTTGGATGTGTTCAATAAATCTAGTCCCTTTATCAGCCTCGGACAATACATATGTGGATTTTGTCTGTGTAGTTGCGTGAGGCATGACAACATCAATCAGACATAATGGTTCAAATACTAGACCCACTTGAAAGGGATTGTGACCAGTCCAGCTATGGAGAGCTCTATTATAGTTGTACTACACATATGGAAGACTCTCATCCTAGATTTGAGGATGCTTCGAGTTGTACATGCAGAGTATGTGCACTTGCATCCTATTGACGACCTTTGTCTGGCCATTAGTCTAGGGATAGAAGGCAGTCAACTTGGTGAGATTGGTGTCCAATACTGTCTAGAGGCTTAACCAGAATGTGCTCAGGAACCTGCTATCCCGATTTGATATAATGGTCTGCGGGATCCCAAAGAAGAGTTTGTCAGTGTCCTCTATGATGACACTCTTCTTGTAGGCGACCAATATAGCCATTTTAGAAATTTTGTCCATGACCAGGAATACACAGTGCTTACCATGCTTGGTAGAAGGGAGGCTAGACATATAGTCCATGGAGATGGATTCCCACAACTGGCTGGGAATAGGTAGAGGAGTGTACATGCCTTGCCTCTTGATGGTTGGCTTGGTGATGGCACAGGCAGTGCAGGATCTGATATATTTCCCAACATACAGTTGGAGTTTAGGCCAATAAAAGTACTTTTGTAGTACAACCACAATTTTCTCCACACCAAAGTGTCATGCGACCCGACTGTAGTGCGCCTCCAAAATCATCTTGGCATGCTTGCTTGAAGGAACACAAAGGTGGCCCAGGTAGCATACTAATGCGTCCTAGAGGTGGAAATTAGGAACTTGCTTTCCATCTACTAGCATCTGGTATGTGGATGCAAACTTTGGATCATTTTTGTATAGTTGCAGCCATCTAGAGGTCTCATTGTTGAGTGTGGAGCATGATTATCATCCTCATTTAGAGGTCTTTAATTTAGTGGGATGTATACCCCAGGAAGATCGTACACCCCTCCATGTGGACAGGTGCAGGGGGGACTTGTCCCCCCCACGGGGGTTCGAGGGGGGCCATCCCCCCTGGCTGGGGGGTCCGAGGGCTAGCAGTCCCCTGACGGCGGTTTTGGGGGTAGCGCCCCCGAAGCTAAAAACATATGTAAAATTGCCTTGTAAAAGTATAGTAATTTCTAGTCAATCTGGGTCGTTCATTAGGCGTATGATCTAAGGTAGAATTTATGTTTATTTTAGGGTTTTTTGCCCTAGAAGGCAACCCCTCTCTTTGTATGAGGGTATTGTATTGAGGTTGTTGAATAGATGTGTATTCTCAGAGTGAGAAACAGAGAGGTGAGACTGTGAGAGAAAACAGAGGATATTACAGTGGATCTATTGTAGGTTGTGTCTCTTCATTTTTTTGGATAATAGAAAGGAAGGACTAGTTGTTCGAGGTGGACGTAGCCCAAACTGGGTGAACCATGTATATCTGTGTCTCTCTGGTTTTATGTGTTTGTGTTTTTCCGCATATTATATGTCTTGCATTTCTCTGTCATATATAATATTTTTCTAACACTCATGACCACAAGAGTTGAGAACAGTAGTCAGTGCTATAATTGGGGGCTGGTTGAGGCAGTCTGCAACATGATTGGTGCTGCCCTTTTTGTATTTAATGTTCAAGTGGAATTTTTGCATATATGTAGACCACTTCTGATGGCGATCGTTCTGCAACTTCCCATGTGTCTGTATAAACTGAAGAGGTCAATGATCAGTGTGGTTGACCATCACCTTCCCCGGAATGTAGTGCTTCCACTGTCAACAAGCCTTCATAATGGAATACATCTCTTTATCATGAGTGGGGTACTTCAGAATTGTATCAGAAAGTGTCTCACTATGATAGGCCACTGGATTCCTGTGCTGGGTGAGCACTACACGAATAACATAGTCTGAGGCATATGTCTCAATTTCAAATGGCTGATGCAGGTTTGGCAGGGTGAGTACTGGTGCAGAGTAGAGGCGGTGCTTCAACACAATGAACATTTTCTGTTGGGACTCGGACCAGGAAAAATTTTATTCCACCCCGCCCTTAGTAATCTGACTTAAAGGCCAAGTAATATGGGAGAATCCCAACACAAACCTCTGATAAAAAATTGCAAGGCCCAAAAAGCTGCAAAGTTCTATTAGAGTGGTCAGGACTAGCCAATCTTGAATGACTTGGATATTAGTCGGGTCCACATGCACACCACACTCATCTATGATGTAACCCAAGTATTGGACCTAGCTCATGGCAAAGGTGCATTTCTCTAAGTTGGCACACAGTTTGTGCTACCAAAGGGTTTGAAGGACCTACTAAATGTGTTGAAAGTGTTCTTCCCAACTCTTTTTGAAGATGAGGATGTCGTCCAGATAAGCCACCGTGAACGAGTTGGTGAAGGGCCATAAGATGTCATCCATTAGCCTCATAAAAGTGGCAGGGGCATTTTCCAACCCGAAGGGCATAACCAACCATTCGAAAAGGCCTTCCTTGGATTTAAAGGCGGTCTTCCATACATCTATGTGCTCTATTGGAACTTGGTGATAACCAAACTTCAGATCGATCTTGGTGAAATACTTGGCCCCTGGAGTTGGTCCAGCAGGTCATCAATCTGTGGGGTTGGATACCTGTTCCTGACATTGATTTTGTTTAGTGTTGGATAATCAATGCGGAGCCTCTATGTCCCATCCTTCTTTTGTACAAGTACAATTAGGCTTCCACAAGGCGAGGAACTTGGTCGAATGTGCCCTTTTTGTAGAAACTCCTAGATTTTCTGCTTGATATCTTCATTTTCCAGAATGGAGAAACAATATATCAAACCATTAGGTATAGGTGCTATGGGATTCAGATAGATTGAATGTTCAACCGGACAATGAAAGGGTAAGCCTGTGGGTGAGGAGAAGATGTCCTTCTATTCTTCCACGATCGTATCCACTACTTCTGCTTCATGGAGGAACCCTTCCCGAGGGCCATGGATGTGGCCATGACCTTCCCCTTACTTTGAGAATGAATCAGAAAGAAACAAATTTCCTAGTCTGGGAGATGTCCTTACTGCATTTCTTAGCAGAGATCAAAGAGATGGTGGTATGTGGGGCTACCTCCGATATCCTATATAACTTAGTACTCGAAGAAACAATAACAGAGTGAGGTCTAGACTCATATACGACATGTCGCTTCCATAAGTATGATTTTCCTAATAATACATCACAAATGTCAAGAGGAGTGACTTCACATAGTACCTCATCCGTGAAGGGATTGATGCTATAGGGAAGGCAACACTGCTGGATGATGTGTGGATCTCGTCCTTGGTGAAGCCACCTAATGGTGATGGCTCCAGATGTGTTGTAGTCGGTAGGACTAGCCGCTTCATGACCTCTACTGAAATCAGGTTCTTTTGTCTCCTGTTGTCGACAATGAACTGCAACAGAGAACCCTTCACCAACATTTGTGAGTGGAATAGGCGCTCCCCCTCTTCAAGATGTTTAGGCTCAATCTTCTGGATCTTGGTGGTGGTCACAGTGGCACTAGGCTTTGCGTTAATGATATTCTTCCCTTTGTCATTCCCCTTGTCAGGTTCTAACTTAGAGTCGGAAAATGTGTTAGTCTCAAAAGCCTTCAGCTTGCCCACTAGTGACTACTTAGCCCAACACTCACTTGTGTTGTGAGTGGAGCTCTGGTGGAACTCACACCACTTTCCCGTGTCTTTCTTTGTCTTCGTGGTGGTGTTCTTTTCTTGCAGCTTTGATGGGTTATCCTAGGTCACCCTGCCCTGGCTTTTCCCTTTTCTCTGCGGTTTGGGGGCGCCTTTCCCTTGCTTCGGATTCGTAAATCCAAAGTCCTGGAACTCCATCTCATCCTAGATGTACCTATGTAGGGAACTGTGATACCTGAGTACCAAACGTTTCTCAAAATCCTTGATACCCAATTTTGTGTGAAGGGTGTGAAAAACATTGGTAAACTTTGACACGCCTTGGTCCCTTCCATGTCACAGTGTGGTCCACTTTATGTATTTATCCTCATAGCTCCCATTAGGGTAGTACTGCTCCTTCATGTTGTGAAAATTCCTCAAACGGAATCCCTACCACAACAACTGATAATGTTCCTTCTTATTAATAAATTAATCAACCAAATTATTTGCAGTTTCATATGGAAAATATCGAAACATATACATTGCGGCTTTCACTTAATTAAATATTATGCGGAAATGAGAGACTAAGCAAGAAAGAGAATACAACACAAATGACATCGTTGTTTTTGGACAAATGTCCCCGGAAAAACCCAATGCAGGAAAACCAGTGCAACAGTTATGAGGGTTTTATATTATTAAGCATTAGTTTCTAAATACAACTCTAGATGCCCTCTCGACAATCTAGTTACAGAGAAATACAACTAGAAGAGAATAATTGTAAGATTACCTCACTCTACCCAACAAATCCTAGTTGTTTCGGCAGCTGAATCAACTGCTCCTGTCTACAACTATGTTGTCCCTGCGTAGTAACTACGTGGGCCTACGTGGAGCTCTTCGAGGCCCTGCGTCAGCTCAATTGGAAAAGATCTTGCCTTCTGAAGCATTTTCTATCCTCTTGGCTCAGAAATGTCAGCTCCTCTAAAAAACTCATACTTTTGCATGGCTGACTGAGTTGCCTCTATGTGAGCCCTTCTAGCTCAGTGTCAAGCTCTAAGTGGGCCCTTCTGGCTCAGCATCAACCCCTTTGGTGTCTCTCTATCTCTCTCTTTTGTGTATCCTAGGCTTTGGAGAAGATACTCCAACCCAACTATCCCTGCCCCTCAACTGCAAGAAATCTACTCGATCAAATTTTCCTCGTGAGAACTTCTCACTTAATAAATTCAATCTCTTGATATCTTAGTGTATTTTCCAAATGACCCTCAAGCCCCTTCTTATATCTTCCTGTTGGACAACCAATGACCTATATTAACTCCTAATCAAAGGCTCGGATCATTTTGACTTGATCTCCATCTTTTTCTATAAGTTACACCCATAATTAGATTAATACCCATTAATATTTTAATTTTCCTAAGTTTAGACTTAGGAACCCTATTAAAATATTAATTATTTTAATATAATCGTCTCTGGGTGGAATTTCCCAAAATGATTTCTGGGTTCTTTGGAATGCATGTGCTCAAGCCTCCCTACACAATTTGAGGCCTAGAGCACATCTGATGTTATCCCAAATAAACACACCCTCTTAGCAAGGAATGTTCTCTAAAAATATACTATTGCTGCATACTGCTCTGACTCTGAAGCATCGTCCTTTGCATTGTTGATGTTTAACATGCTGTCCACCAACTACTGCGTTTTTGCTGCAACTATATTGCTGCCTTTGACACTGCCACTGCCAACGCTACATTTGTACTACACCTCCCTCTCAAATGTTGCATCTCCTATGTTGCTAGCACTACCAC
Organism: Pinus taeda; assembly: GCA_000404065.3. Taxonomy (NCBI): domain Eukaryota; kingdom Viridiplantae; phylum Streptophyta; class Pinopsida; order Pinales; family Pinaceae; genus Pinus; species Pinus taeda. The sequence continues at coordinate 19,405 of APFE030699861.1, read as the reverse complement.
TATTAACACTGCATCCGTACTACAATTTAGTTGTTGAGAGAAGAAATTGAAAAACATCCAAAATTACTGAACTAACTATGTTCAGTATGATACCATGTGAATGTTGGAACTGACTGCTCCTAGTCTTTGCGTTGACCCTCTAAATCCACTACGTTGTTGCTGACCTATGCTCTGTGTCATCTACACTACTGTCAACTCTGCTCTACGTTGCTCAGACTTTGGTGCTCCTAGCCACTGCAACCGTCTCCCTGACACTCCTTAGCACTATCTGACACTAATCCATACCACTACTGCAAAAAATTGGGCTCCCATAGCAAGGTATTGATATAAGAGGTGGACTCCTCAAGGATCTTGCCTATCTGTATCTCTTTCGAACTACAACTCTAAATCTCCTCACCTTCCTAGAGATGTGGGTGCCATCTCTGCCAAATAGAAATGTCGAATGACCTCCTCTCTCCTCTGTGTTGCTGCTAGGCTAGCCTACGCATTCCCTACTGGAGAAACATTGATGCCCCTTATTGTTGCTCAGCTCTAGAGAATTAAAATTCCTTGGCTAGGAATTCTCTAAGGAAGAAATTCCCTCAGCCATGCCTCTTCTCTTTCTTCTGGAGATTTTCTACCCAACAAACTAGCTGCAGAAAAATCTGCATACCACCATCTCTCCTTACGCTAAGGCTTCAATGCTTCTCATTTTTCCTCGATAAAAATTCGAACTGGGAGTCCTTCTCTCTGTCGACTCATTCGGAGAGAGACAACCTCGAAAATTTGACCCTTTGACTAGAACTGCACAAAACCCTCTGTGGTTTCGAACTACTTCCTCCTACAACTTTTCGATCTCCCTCTTCTGCTTAGTGCTGGATCTACCAGTTTTTCTCTTCTTGCTTCACCTGCAGCTCTGATACCATGTGAAAATTCCTCAACCAGAATCCCTACTGCAACAACTGATATTGTTTCTTCTATTTGATAAATTAATCAACCAAATTATTTGCAGTTTCCTACGGAAAATATCGAAACATATACACTACAACCTTCACTTAATTAAATATTATGCGAAAACAAGAGACTGAGCAAGAAAGAAAATATAACACAAATGAAATCGTTGTTTTTGGACAAATATCCCTGGAAAAACCCAATGCGGGAACATCGGTGCAACAGTTATAAGGCTTCTATATTATTAAGCAGTAGTTTTTTAATACAATTCTGGATGCCCTACCGATAATCTAGTTATAGAGAAATACAACTGGCAGAGAAGAATTGTGAGATTACCTCACTCTACTTGACAAATCCTGGTTGTTGTAGCATCTGAATCAACTGTCCCCGACTACAACTACGATGCCCTTGCACAGTAACTGCGTGGAGCTCTCTGAGACTCTGTGTCAACTCAACTAGGAAACGTCTTGCCTTCTGAAGCAGTTTCTAGCCCTCTTGGCTCAGAAATGTCAACTCCTCTATAACACTTGGACTTCTGCATGGGTGACTGAGCTACCTCTGCGTGAACCCTTCTAGCATAGCATCAAGCTCTGCATGGGCCCTTTTGGTTCAACTTCAACCCCTCTCGTGTCTCTCTGACTCTCTCTGCTTCATATCCCCCATCAGAACTTCTCACTTCATAAATTCGATCTCTTGATCTCTCGGTGTATTTTCCAAATGATCCTCAAGCGCCTTCTTATATTTTCTTGTTGGACAACCAACAACCTAGATTAACTCCTAATCAAATGCTCATATCATTTTGACTTTATCTCCGTCTTTTTCTAGAAGTTACACCCATAATTAGATTACTACCCAATAATATTTTAATTTTCCTAAGTTTAGACTTAGGAACCCCATTAAAAATATCAATTATTTTAGTATAATCATCTCTGGGTGGAATTTCCTAAAACAGTTTCTGGGTCCTTCGGAATGCATGTGCCCAAGCCTCCCTGCAAAATTTGAGGCTTAGATCACATCTGATGCAATCCCAAATCAACATATGGTGTCCAGGAATGAATCCCAAGTGGGTGTGACCAAAAATAGTGAGGGCGTACTTTCATCATTCTGCTCACAGTAGGTTTCCCATTAGTCCTTGACGTGGTGGGCAACTTTGAGAAGAGAAAAAGTAATCTTTTCCTAGCTGGAAAAATCATGAACATAAAAATATCCTTCTAGCAGATTTAACCATTTATCTACGAAGTCCGCATCTATCTGACCCTCAAATATGGGAGTGTCAAAGTTAACATGTACCTTAAAGGGTGTGGTGCTTCCAGAGTAGTTGCTAGAAGTAGATGTATCTCCCTTGGGTAGCCACTGAAGGATCTGGGCAAAGTTGTCCATCGTCACGTTCCTCTATTTCTCGAGGGCTTCTTCGAGCAAGATTTTGAAAGGATCTCCTGCCCCCTCGTTTTTCTTTTCTTTTGTCGTGGGAGTTCATCAGGATTTGTGAGTTTTTTCTTGCAAAGGTTCAACTAGTTCAAGCCGTAACTCCTTATATCTTGACCTCATTAGGGACATGCAAAGAAAAACAAAGAAAGAGTAGACTGCTCTGATACCACTGATCTGAATTTAAACAGGAATGCAACAAATTACAGATAAAACCATAAATACAAAGATGCGGTAGAAATAACACTTCATTTCATTAATATCAAACACTGAAATATGCTTAGAACCATAATGGAAATAATACTAGCTTGGGCAATGATAGCTTATCTCTGAGAAGTGATGTGGCGGCTACATGCCTCTCAAATGTGTTACAATGAGGTTCAAGGGCTTATTTTTTATTGAAAAACATGATAAAACCCTAAAAAACCAAAACCCTAACCCCAGGAGATGTAACGACAAGATTTTGTGGGCCCTGTTGGGGTTAGTTGGGTAGCCAACTTCCTGAGCTCATAACTTAGTCATATTATCTCCATTTGGCGCGTATGACACCTTGTTGGAAAGGTCTCTCCGAGTACTATAGGTTTTTTCACAGGTTCCTACCTATGGCTATGTCCGTGCAATGAACCTCAAAGAAATTCCATTTAGGGGGTCAAAACTACTCCAAAAGTTCAAAACCCGAAAAACTGCTAAAAATAGTAAATCCTGAAATAAACAAGGAAACAAATGAAATCAACTAGAGGTCTAGGTGGAATAGGTGGGTGGCCACCAATATCCATCTAGATTAACCCCTTCATAGGATAGGTAGAATTATCTACAAGAATAATATTCAAATTTGTTTCCCTCTCAACTAGGTTTTATAGGACTTCACGATAGCTAGTGAAGCGTCTAGAGACCTCACTATCTACCAACCAGCTATTAAATGAATCTGGAGGAGAGGAACTACAAAGAGTGAAAATAAGAAAGTATTCAAATTTAATAGAAACTACATTATTATCATACTTGAATTTCCTTGATCTCTTTTAAGGACAATGGCCTTCTTCTCAATCAACAAGAGCAAATCTTATTTTTTTATCATTGAACCTATTGTTGTTTTAGCCACAGTTGTTGTTGTAGTTCAACCTATGAGCTCTTCTATTCTCTGGAAAATCTTGGGCATTGTTAGGATATTCCGACACATAGGAATAGTTAAGTTCAACTTGGTCTAGTATAGAGTTAGGTATAGAGTTAGGTAAAGTGTGTTTCTTTACCGTTGTACATTTTGTAACTTCAATCCGACGGTCACGATATGTAGTGATCCGACGGTTCATTCTCTCCTTGGTATTACCGACACTTGATCCGTGGCTTGACACCCGATTGGTCCATGATCTCTATTTAAAGAGCATAGAGGGTCATTTGTAGGTTAACTGTTCATGAGAGAAGCTTATGTAAAATTTTCATTCTTTTATTAATAAATTGCCTGAAGTGGCCGCGTTGGCTCAGGCCGTGGACTGTTTCCCTCTTTGAGGGTTTTAACCACGTCAAAATACGGGTGTATTGATCTGTGATCTGTTTGAGCGGTGTCCTTTTGGTGTTCTGTCTGAGGAACTTACCCTGTAAATTCCTACATGGTATCAGAGCACCAAAAGGACACCGCTCACAAACGTGGCTACTACAGGCAATTTATTAATAAAAGAATGAAAATTTACATAAGCTTCTCTCATGCACGGTTAACCTACAAATGACCCTCCATGCGCTTTAAATAGAAGAAATGTCTCCCTAGAATGTTGAGCTGAGTTCTTGTGTATAAATTAAGCACCATCATAGCCCACAATGCACATATAGTCCTTGTGAAACTTAGAATTTTAAGTCCTTCCCACAACTGCAATTTCTCATGTGGATTGAGGTGCCCTTTTCCTTTATTTAATCTTTCAGTCAATTCAGTATAATCCAAAGCCTCTAAAATATGATCTTTGAGAGTATCCAAAGCAGCTGCTAGCGAAGACGAATCTGACATTCTCTGAAGGCTTTCAAAATGTTCTCGCAACCGGATTTCTACAAGTTCATCTGCTTGGCGTTGAGCTTCCTCTTCTTGTTCTAGAACCAACATCCGCTCCTTCTGAGCACAGTAGAATCGATAGAGAGCATAGCTACCTCCTACAATCCCTAATGTGAAAATAACTTTTCTCCTATGTTTATTCACGAAAAACCTGATAGAACTCATGACTGAGAACTATGCCCAAGAGCTGAAACCCCCCAAATTTGTGCAGTCCTGATTGCGTACAAATAACAGAGCGTCTCGGTTCATAGAACTATTGCACCTATCGTCTTTTTCCTCCTCCCTTTCATGGGACGGTTTCTTGTACGGAAAACGCCCCTTGACTTGGAAATAAGTGAAATACCGACTGTTATACCTGCTTCTTAATCTTGGTCCTTCTTCAAGAAACTGCCCCTAGCTTTGACGAAATTTAGTGACTCTTCAGAAGTCTGTCCTAAGAAATGGTTCTACCCACTTTATTGTCCACAATATCTTAGAATGACGACTTTGTAAAATTGCCCCATACAGTATTTATGGGACTGTTAGAGATTTTATTTTGTATTTGATATGTCATAGATTCATGTCTTTGAGTAGATGGAAGCCTGAGCGAATAAGAGGCCTGACACAGTGGAGCTTCCTACTTGGATCGACTTCATCTTCAATCTCTTTTGCATGTTGTGTGATCATCTGGTCTGGTATGTATTAAATTTATCTTCTTCTTCTCATTCTCATGATGGCTCATTGATTCTGGAGCCTCTTATCACATGGCCAAAAACAAAGCCATGTTTTCTTCTTTACATGATTGTAACACCAAAAATATATATGTTGGTGATGATAGATCTCTTAATGTTGTAGGGACTGGAACTGTTCATCTAGACAATGGTCAGTTTAATGATGTATTATGTGTTCCAACCTTATCCAGCAACCTTCTATCTGTATATCAGATAACTCATTCAGGTGAAGGTAAAATTGTTGAATTTTCACCTCATGATGTTGTAATCAAGGATCTAAGAGATCCTAAACAGATTCTAGCTACTGGTATTGCTGATGATTCACAAGGTTGTATAAGTTTCACAACTTTGGGTCATCAAATCTTCCCTCAGTATTTGTTGCTCATAATGATGAAGTGAGCAAACTTTGGCATGAGCGATTTGGTCACTTAAACTATCGCTCCCTTCAGCATCTATGTAAAGAAAATATGGTGACAGGTCTTCCTATGGTATCTTGCAGAGATGGTGTTTGTTCCGGATGTGTACTCGGAAAACATCATCGGGACAGTTTTGACAAATGTGCCTCTTGGCACGCCTCGGCCCCTTTACAGCTTGTTCACAGTGATTTGTGTGGTCCACTTCCTGTTGCTTCATTCTCTGGCTGCAAGTATTTCTTAACTTTCATTGATGATTTCTCCAGACGCACTTGGGTATACTTCTTAAAACTCAAGAGCGAAGTATTTAACACATTTTCGGCCTTCAAAGCCTTTGTTGAAAAACAATCTGGACATCAAATTCTTAAGCTAAGAACTGATAATGGTGGAGAATATGTTAAAAACACATTCATCAACTTTTGCACCGAAAATGGAATTCAAATGCAACACACTGTTCAATACACTCCACAACAAAATGGTGTAGCTGAAAGGAAAAATCGCACCTTAAAGGAAATGGCTAATTGTATGCTGCAATCTAAAGGACTCAGTCTTAGTTTTTGGGCCGAAGCAATTAATTGTGCAAATTATATTATAAATCGCACTCCTACTAAGGTTCTAAAGAATATCACTCCAGAAGAAGCTTGGAGTTCCATTAAACCAGATGTAAGTCACTTTCGTATTTTTGGAAGTGAAGCATGGGCCCATATTCCAGATGAAAAGCATAAAGCTTTAGAACCTAAGAGTGAGAAATGTACTTTTGTTGGATATCTGAAGATGTCAAAGGATATAGATTTATTCCATTTAAGTCCAAAAATGTTATCATTAGAAGAGATGTAAAGTTTGATGAAAATATATTAGCCTACGAGCCTAGTTCGGCGAATGTGCCACCTCTCTCTATCTCTTCTATTTTTGAACATATTTCTTCTTCAGATGATGAAAGTGAGGATGACAATCCTCCCCCACCTTCTCAGGATCCTCCTTCAGCTCCTTCACTTCCAAAATGGGTCCGTGCTACTCGGGATGCAGCAGGTGATCTTGCTGGTGATCTTACAGATCAACGTCGTACACATTCTCAGTTCGAAAGAGCCTATTCTTTACTAGCTCAAGTCTCAGAAAATTATGATCCTGACACCTTTGCAGAAGCTTCAGGCCATCCAGATTGGGACGCAGCTATAAATGAAGAATATCGTTCATTATTGGTAAATGATACATGGGATCTTGTTCCTCTACCAAAGGGACGAAAACTTGTTAGATGCAAATGGGTTTACAGAACCAAGTATGGACCAGATGGGAAAGTTGATAAACATAAAGCTCGTCTTGTTGCTAAGGGCTTTTCACAAGTTGAAGGCACTGACTATACTGAAACCTTCTCCCCTGTTGCCAAAATGAACTCTGTCCGCCTTGTTCTTTCCCTTGCTGCCTCTTTCAAATGGGAAGTCCATCAGATGGATGTTAAATCTGCCTTCTTGCATGGGGACTTGCATGAAGAAATCTACATGGAACAACCTATTGGGTTTATACAAACAGACTCCAGCCTTGTATGTCGTCTTAAGAAATCCCTTTATGGTCTCAAGCAAGCTCTTCGGGCTTGGTATGCCAAAATGGATAGTTTTCTTTTAGAATCTGGCTTTTCTAGGTGTCATTCTGACAATACTGTCTACACCAAGAAAGAGGGCAAGTCTCTTATCATTCTTGTTCTTTATGTTGATGATCTTATCCTCACTGGTAGTGATGCCAACCTTATTAACCATGTGAAGTCCAGCCTTAAAAAGAAGTTTGAAATGACAGACTTAGGACATTTACATTATTTTCTCGGTCTTCAAGTCTTGCAATCCAAGGAAGGTATTTTCTTCTCCCAATCCAAGTATTGCATGTGATCTTCTACACTTTTTTCACATGGAAGATTGTAAGCCAGCTCCTTCTCCCTTTCAGTCCGGAGTCAAACTTTCAGTCACTTGTACTTCCCCTGAAGTTGATGCTACCTTATACCGTCAACTTCTAAGAAAACTTTTGTATTTAACCCATACTCGTCCTAATCTTTCCTTTGTTGTTGGCCTTGTTGCTCCGTTTATGCAAACCCCACGTGAAAGTCATTGGAAAGCAGCTAAACGAATACTTCGCAGTATAGTTCAATTTGGCATTCATTACAGTGCTAAAGCATCTCCTCTATTGGTTGGTTTCACTGATTCCGATTGAGCTAGTGACCCTGATGATCGGAAGTCTACTGCTGGTTATGTGTTCACTCTTGGTTCAGGACATATTACATGGGCTTGCAAGAAACAAGCTGCCATTTCTCTTTCTTCAGCAGAAGCAGAGTATCGTGGTGCCGTAGAGGCTAGTAAGGAAGCCTTGTGGCTTCTTCAGATCCTATCATAGTTTGGTTTTCAGCAACAGCATCTGACTACACTTTGGTGTGATAATCAAAGTGCCATTCAGCTTTGAAAAGATCCAGTTCAGCATCAGCGCAGCAAACACATTGAACTACACATGCACTTCATCAGAAAGCTCATTCATGACCATGTTCTTGAAGTGCAATATTGTTCAACAGATGATCAGGTTGCAGACATCTTCACAAAGGCTCTCACAGAGGCGAAGTTCACTAAACTTCGATATATGCTTGGAGTTCAGGAAGTTGTCACTAAGGGGGGATAGGCTCTAGTGCCTCCTTCCTTCTCCTATTGTGTCATATTTGTAAATCCTTCAATCCTATCCCAAGTTGTTCTTAAGGGGGGATGTTAGCATATTCCGACACATAGGAATAGTTAAGTATAACTTGGTCTAGTATAGAGTTAGTTAAAGTGTGTTTCTTTACTATGTACATTTGTAACTTACAATCCGACGGTCACGATATGTAGTGATCCGACGGTTCATTCTCTCCTCGGTATTACCGACACTTGATCCATGGGTTGACACCCGATTGGTCCATGAATTCTATTTAAAGCGCATGGAGGGTCATTTGTAGGTTAACCGTGCATGAGAGAAGCTTATGTAAATTTTCATTCTTTTATTAATAAATTGCTTGTAGTAGCCACGTTGGCGCAGGCCGTTGACTGTTTCCCTCTCTGAGGGTTTTAACCACGTCAAAATACTGGTGTATTGATCTGTGATCTGTTTGTGAGCGGTGTCCTTCTGGTGTTCTGTCTGAGGAACTTACCCTGTAAATTCCTACACCCAACAAGGAATGAAAACTCAACAAAAAACAAATGTGCTCAAAAGTGCTTTTGACAATGAAAAGCAGCCAGGAAAGCTTTGGTAGCAAAGACCAAAACAAAAGATCAAAAGAACGGTTCCAAGAAAGTATCAAAATGACTACTTTAATGAAACAAAGAAGCAATAGGTCATAGAAACTATTTCGTTAAGCAAACCAAGAAGCCACCAAGAAGGAAGTTAAACACAAAGATTAATGAAAATCTTTTCTGCTCTGATCACTCAGGGCAGCCAAGATTCCAGTAAGGAAATCTTGTGTGTTTAAAGTAAAAATATGATGACACTCGCAAACACGAAACAAGACCAAGACTTCTTATAATTCAGAGAGAAGTTGGAGTAAGGACACTTGCTGGAAAACAGATAATTGATACTCACACAGGTGACTGTTTAAACTGACAGAAAACACCAGAAACATTCCAGAGACAAAAAGTTTATAAATCTTGAAAATTGCTAAGTATACGCGACTGCACTCGGTGCAGAATGCGTGTATACACTACTGTTCCTGAGGAAACCTGCGTATACACAGGTTTACTTCAGGCAACAAGCATTTATACGCTTCTGTAACCAAGAAAATCGGTGTGTATGCAGCCTTTCAAGAAAAATAAAAAAGAAAATTCCAGAAACTGGTCAAACTAAAAAATCAGAAACAGACCAAACAAAATCAATAAGCCAGCAAGCTACTGAGCCCTGATAGGCTTGACAAACGCCCAACAAGGAACAACAAGAATGTTGTTCCCCAGCGGAGTCGCCAGTTCTGTTGCGAGATATTATCCCCTAAGGCTCTTGGGTGGAACCCTAGCAGACTAAAAGTTATCTAAGTTAAGAAACACACACACACACAACCATTTATGCTATAAAAACTACTTCTAGGGTGAGAGGGGCATACCTGAGGTCCTACGTTTGGGTAGTTACTCAAGGGTGCAAACCCTTCTTCACGTCCCTTCCGCTCTTTTGTCCTGTGAAAACAACAATTCCAAGAATTGCAACAGTATATGGACAAAATTTTACATAAAAAATGATCTTTATGTTATATGAGAGATGAGTTATTTACAAACTTATAAACATCTATTCAAGTATGAAATTCACATATAAATATCATTAACACAAAGAAAGAAGCGTTTCGGGAACAAGACGTGTTTCTTTATTAGACAAATAGAATAATATGGAAAAAGAGCAATATCACCTGAACCGCTTCTGCAGGCTCAAAGCTCAGCCTCCTTCTGGATCTGTCCTGCCTCAAGCCTCTAGTAGGTCACCTTCCATTACTCACTCCAAGATGTCAAGGGTAAAGAATGAACATCCAATCACAAGGAAACAAGGGTTTCCTGTACAAGATGGGGGAAGTGCAGAAGGCACAAGGGTCTTCAGACCTGATCAGGGGAAAAAAAATCAGTATAATAACCTTGCTCTATGATCTCTCCTCCTTTAGGCCTTCCCCTTGATGTATTTTTATACCAACTCCAAGGTAGTGTTTTAGTTAGGAATTGGTTGGGGACAGTTGAGGCCACGGGCACTAACAGGTGATCAGCAGGTAAAACCCGCGATCTCCGCCCGAAATAAGAGTTTTTAGTATTTTTAAGTGTTTCATACTTATATCCGGGTTATGGTAGTTGAACCCGCGTATACACGGTTTACTCGGGCAATGTCGTACAAGGAATAAAACACTGTTTTTTAGATATATGACCAGGTCTGGAAGGAGGGGTTGCCCTAGGCCATGGCTGTAGCATCACAAACCATACTGGTGAGATTTGGAGCTATAACAACTTTGGGCACCTCATCATCTCCTGCAGTGTTATGCTGCTTGTCCTGGGGTGTAGCTTCTGTTTCCTATGGTCCATCCTCTATATCATGATTGTTCTGATTTGCTTGCATCTTTGAGGCTGAGGCCTATTCAGATCTAATCGTGGCCTGTAGCATGGTGTTCACCATGGGGGGAGGCTCAGAGTCCTCCCCCGACAGGGTCGCCATTGAGGTTCTACTAATGATTGGCATGTGTAGTCGTTAGAGGTTTTAGAGTTGATGATTCAGGGGCGTCGTGCTCAGAGCAGAGCTCTGTTGCAAAGACAGAGTAAACACTAGGTTGCCATGTTGAAAGCTCCACTGTGAGTTCAACAACCTGTTTCCTCATGTTATATATTTATAGTTAAATGAGAGGTCGGTTGTGATATTGGTTGATAAGGTGACAATGTGGGGCGATGAAACTACTTTTAACATCTTTTGAAATTATATGGAGGATATGCCCTTAGAGCTTCAATAACATTATGTATGGGTCTATGTATGGGTCTATTATTCAAATGTTTCCTTCCTTGTTGTATTAAGTATTCTACAAACTTCCCATTATTTAAAAAGTTTAAAGTGAATATATGCTAGGAAATGAAGGACAAAGCCTTTCTTTTCTCTAGTTCTATTATGTATTCAACGAACTTTAAAAGGTTTGAAGGGAATAAAGGGAATATATGTGAATTTCAAGGAAATGAAAGAACATGTTTAATTTTTATTGGTTTATATTAATAAACACTAAATGAATTAGTAATTAAATATTTGTTTCTGCGTGGTAGGCTAAATTACGACTTAATTTATCTTGGTTTTTATTATTAGAAATTGATTATACTTTGAATAATGAATCAATAGTTAAATATCTCTTTCATTTATCATGGAGTGTATAAGTACAAGCTATAGTCAAACAATTATATGATGTACTAGTATAAGTGAAGATATCAAATTGATAATATTAACAATTTTAAGTATTATTAATGAAAGATTTTGTAAGTATTAAGAGTTTAATAAATTCAATGATTTCAAAAATTAAATTTAAAATAATAATTATTGAAAAAAAAATTTTATAGTAAAAAAATAATTTTATCTTTAAATAAATTTTATAAAATAATTTAAAATATATATATTATATTTTCATGAAAAAATATCTCTCACTCTTAACCAACCAAAGTCCAAGATCACATACTCACAAAAAATAATATTATAAATAATTAATATGGTAGATATTATTATGGTATATTAATATAATTATTTAATATAATTATTTTATTATAATGTAATTTGTAATAGTTTATTATATATTATAATAAATTAAATTTAATCATTTAAAATTCAAAATTAAAAATAATTATTTTTTTAATTTATGTCGATTTTTTTCCCACCTTGTTAAATAAACTTGTTAAAGATTATATATATATAATATATATAATTCACATTAAAAGATAAGTGTATGTTGTATTAATATAAACTAAAATATCCCATTTAAAAACAAAATATCGATAATATTACCACTTTTAAGTATTTTTTAACGAAAAACATTATAAGTATTAAAAATATAATGAGATTCATAATTTAAAAAAATGAATTTAAAATAAAAATTATGGGCTAAATTCATTTTACTTAAGAATAAGTTGTCTTTTATAAATTAGCTTAGAATTATATGTATTATATTTTCTTAAAAAAAACTATGGTTAACAAAATTCAATATTCAGATTGTTATAATAATAATATTATAAAAATAATTAATATTTCGTAAATTATTATTATTAAATTATTTTTATGAAAAATTTATAATAAATTTATAATGACTATTTTACTATAATATATGCTAATACTATTTTTATTCTAAATAATGTGATAAATACAAGGAAATATTGATATTATAAATCCAAGAGATTGATAAAACTAAGAGATTCTTAAAATTCTAAATCTAAGGGATTAATATTAAACAGACTAAGCCCCAAGGGTTAGCTTATCTGGTCAAAACAGTGCCTCGCCATACAGGAGGTCATAGGGTCGATTCTACCGAAAGCCCTTGGGGTCAAGTCAGTACATAGGCCAATGACAAAGGGTAACCATGAACCACCGGGGAAAAAAGAGAAAGAAAAAAATATTAAGTAGACTAAAACCCAAGAAAACAATATTAAACCAAAGACACTAATAAACCCAAGGGATTAATTTTATAAACCCGTGAGATTCTATAATATTTGTGGTAATGATTCTATATTTTTTTTGGATATAGATTAATAATTTTATTCATAAGAATAGATAGGTATCGAGACAAGATGAACGCTCAAAAGGTTATATTGGATCTTTAAGTTGCACAAGAATTATTTTATGAGAAAATATTTGAGGTTTAGAGAGAAATTGTCTTTCTTATTGGTAAATCATTAAAAATTTTGAGATCCTCAATGTCCTTGTATAACGTTAAACCAATGTATAATGTTCTTGTATAAGTGTTCTTGGTTTTATAATCATGGTCAATCATGGTTAAACATGGTCCAATTTCAAATTGTGACCAAGATTGTCTCAATATGAAGATCAACCATGGTCAACCATTGTTAATGATCGTCAACCATGGTTAGCATTTTCAACCATCATCAACCATGGTCCAATGTCACATTGTGATCAAGATTGTCTAAATATGAAAATTAGCCATGGTCAACTATGGTAAACCATGGTCCTATGTCACATTGTGACAAATATTATCTCAATATGAAAATAAACCATTGTCAATCATGGCCAACCATGATCCAATGCCACGTTGTGATAAATATTGTCTCGATATGAAATCAATAATGGTCAACCATGATCCAATGTTGCATTGTGACAAAGATTATCTCTATATAAAAATCAACCATGGTCAACTATGCTTAACCATCTTTATTTAGGGTTTATATATCTTTGTTTTATAATATTAATACCTTGGGTTTAATATTACTCCCTTGGGTTTAAAATCCCTTTGGGTTTTAATATTAATTCAATGAGTTTATTAGTAGTTAGTTTTATAATATCAATCCTCTGGGTTTATTAATCTAAGGATTCATATTCCTAGGGAATCTTATTATTCATAGGGTTTATAATATTAATCCTAGGGATTTGGTTTATAATCATGGCCAACCATGGTCAATCATGGTTCAACGTCACATTATGACAAATATTGTCTCGATATGAAATCAATCATGGTTAAACATGACTGAATGTTGTATTGTGGCAAATATTGTCTCAATATGAAAATAAACCATGTTTTTAGGGTTTGTATACATGAAGTTTTTAATATTAATCCCCTGGGTTCAATATTGTTCCCTTGGATTTATAAATCGAGGGGTTCATATTCCTAGGGTATAATATTATTCATAGGGTTTATAATAATAATCCTAGGTTCTAATATAAATCTCTTGGGTTTAAAATCATGGACAACCATGGTCCAATGTCACATTGTGACAAGTACTGTCTCAATATGAAAATCAATCATGGTTAATAATGATCAAACACGGTCCAATGTTGCATTGTGACAAAGATTGTCTCAATTTGAAAATCAAACGTGGTCAACAATGATTATTTGGGTGTTTATAATAAGTATCTTAGTGTTTACATACCTTGTCTTTATAATATTAATCCCTTGGGTTTAATATTATTCCCTTGGGTTTATAATCCCTTGCGATTTTAGAGTTAATCCCTTTGGTTTATAATATCAATGGCTTGGGTTTATTGATCTAAGAATTCATATGCATAGAGTATAATATTATTCATAGGATTTGTATTATTAATTCATCAAATTAATATAAATCCCTTGGTTTTATAATCATGGTTAACCATTGTGCCATGGCCCAACGTCACACTGTGACAAATATTTTCTCAATATGAAAATCTACCATGGTCCAATGTCGCATTGTGACAAATATTGTGTCGACATGAAAATCAATCATGGTCAACCATGGTAAAACATCACATTGTGACAAATATTGTCTCAATATGAAAATTAACCATGGTTGACCATGTTTTTTTAGGGTTTTTAACATTTTTCTTAGTGTTTATATACCTTGGGTTGATAATATTAATCTATTAGTTTTGATATTATTCCCTTAGGTTTATAATACCTTAGGGTTTTAGAATTAATCCCTTGGATTTAATAATCCCTAACATTTATAATATCTATCACTTAGTTTGATTAATCTAAGGGTTCATATTCCTGGGGTATAATATTATTTATAGGGTTTATAATATTAATCCTAGGGTTTATTATAAATCCCTTGGGTTTATAATCATGGTCAACCATGGTCCAACGTCACATTTTGACAAAGATTGTTTCAATGTGTAAATCAACCATGGTCAACTATTGTCAACCATGGTCATTCATGGTCAACCATGGTCCAATGTCAAATTGTGAAAAAGATTGTCTCAATATGAAATTCTCATGATCAACCATGGTTCAATGCCACATTGTGACAAAGATTGTCTCCATATGGAAATCAACCATGGTTCAATGCCACATTGTGACAAAGATTGTCTCCATATGGAAATCAACCATGGTCAACCATGGTCCCATGTCACATTGTGACAAATATTGTCGTAATATGAAAATTGACTATGGTCAATCATGGTTAACCATGGTCCAATGCTACTTTGTGACAAAGATTTTCTCGATATGAAAATAAATCATGAGGAACCATGGTGAACCACGGTCTAACGTCACATTGTGACAAAGATTGTCTCAATATGAAAATCAACCACAATCAACCATGTTCAACCATTTTTATTTTAGGGTTTATATACCATGAGTTTATAATATTAATCCATTGGGTTTGATATCACTCCCTTGGGTTTATAATCCCTTTGGGTATTAGTATTAATCCATTGCGGTTCTAGTATTGCCTTGGTTTATAATGTCAATCCCTTGGGTTTCTGGTCAACCATGGTCTAATGTTGCAATGCGAGAAAGATTGTCTCAATATGAAAACCTATGATGGTCAACCATAGTCACATTGTGACAAATATTATCTCATGGTCCAACATTACATTGTGACAATCATGGTCAACCATGGTCAAGAATGGTACAATGTCGCATTGTTAGAAAGATTGTGTCAATATGAAAATCAACCATGGTAAACCATAGTCAGCTATGTTTATTTTAGGGTTTATACGATGCATATTAGGGTTTATATACCTCAGGATTATAATATGAATCATTGGGTTTAATATAAATCCCTTGGGTTTCTAATCATGGTCAATCATGGTCTAATGTCACATTTTGGTAAAGATAGTCTCAATATGTAAATGAACCATGGACATCAATTATAAACAATCATGAACCATGATCAATCATGGTCGACCATGGTCCCATGTCACATTGTGGCAAATATTGTCTCAATACTGAAATCAAATCATGGTCAACCACAATCCAACACTGCATTTTGACAAAGGTTGTCTCAATATGAAAATCAATCATATTCAACAATGGTCCAACATCAAATTATGACAAATATTGTGTCAATATCAAAATCAACCATGGTTAGCCATGTTTATTTTAGGGTTTATAATATTTTTCTCAAGGTTTATATACATTGGGTTTACAATATTAATCCCTTGGGTTTAATATTCCCTTGGGCTTATAATCCCTTGGGGTTTTAGTATTAATCCTTTGGGGTTTTAATATTAATCCCTTAGGTTTATGGTCAACCATGGTCAATAACCATTATCACATTGTGTCAAAGATTTTCTCACGATCCCACATTGCATTGTGACAACCGTGGTCCGCCATGGTCAATGATGGTCCAACATGACATTATTACAAAGATTGTATCAATATGAAAATCAACCATTGTATTCCATGGTCAACCATGTTTATTTTAAGGTTTATAGTATTTATCTTAGGGTTTATATACCTTCGTTTATAATATTAATCCCCTTAGTTTGATATTATTCCCTTCCATTTTTAGTATTAGTCCCTTGTGTTTATTATTCCATTGGAATTATAATATCAATCCCTTGGATTTACTAATCTAAGGGTCCATATTCCTAGAGCATAATAGTATTCATAGGGTTTATAATATTAATCCTTGGGTTTAATATAAATCCCTTGAGTTTATAATCATGGTCATCCATGGTCCAACGTTAGGTAGTGACGAAGATTGTCTCAATGTGAAAATCAACCATGGACAACCATCATAAATTGATCTAAAAGTGGAAAAGGTGAATTTTGCCTCTCTTTCCAAAATAAAAAAAAAATAAAACTAAGGATTGCGTGAACACTTTGCAAGCATGAAAAATGGGCCTTGAAACAACTGAAGCACACAAAAGAGTAACACAAAGGATTTGTTAACAGAGTTAGCCCCTCCTGGGCTACATCTCTGAGCCTGTCAACATGACTAGACCACTCATATATTCAGTTTCAATGGCATATATAAATAAGTGTTGCAATAAATATGTGGCTATTAACCCTCCTGGGTAATGTTCTCCTAAAAAGAACTCTCACAATAACATCAAATCAAAGAATCTCCTATAAAGATAACAAAACTCCAACTGAAATGAGGTAAAACAAGCATGTGAACACCTCAATTCCACATTGAAGTACATACATAAAACTTCATAAAATAAATAAGTTGAACCTGAGCTAAACCCTCTTGGTTACGACTACTGTAGTAGCCTTCTGAAATTGTGAATACCCCTACAAGGTATTATCCATGTCTAAATAGCCTCGAGAACTGCTTCCAAAGTCCGATTGATCCATACACCTTTAGTCTCAGACCTGTAAAAAGACTCTATAGATGTGATATAATCAGAAAACATAGGTTACCAATGGATTTAGAACATCCAGAAACCCCTAAGTAGCCTCTTTTTGAGCTCAATTTGGATAAAAAAATCCAAAATCTATTAGCTTCTTGTTCCTCCATGAATTTAACTATTAATTATCCTACAGATTCGCCTATTTGTCTATCGATTCTACAATTTCGCCCTAAATTTCGCTAACTGGGAAAAAAATTGGTGAAAAACTGACAGAATTTATGGAACGTTAGTTTGGCTAATGACTCGTATGTGCGTGCATGAGGTCACATGGGCCCCAATGTGACTGGGGGTTGGCACCTAGGGTTGGTCCCCTTTCACTCGCCCCATGGTCTCCAACACTTGGTCATTTGAGGTTACATATGGCCTAGGGCTGGCACTTAACTCTTCCCCCCTTACCTTTGCTTCGGCCTTGGTCACGGTATCCACCACATGCCCTGGGCTGGCCCTTCAGGGCTGTCACTCTCCTCTTCTTCCCTTCGTTCTCATCCTTGGGATGTATGGAAATGTTTTATGGAGGGGTCAGGGCTACGCCCTAGTCCCTTACCTCCAATCTTCCTCCATATAAAATTTAAATAACATTTTGCTCTAGGGGCTTAACAACGAATCCGTGTGGCCTAGTGGTAAGACCGTGCACTTGTTGGGACTAGGGTTTATGTTCGAACCCGTTCAATGTTGCTTAGAACCTTAATAAATTTTGATGGCCCCATGCTGCGACATGGTGGCCTGTGGTTGGGCCATGTGGTAGTGTGTGGTTGGCCACTTAAACAAACCAACAACCAACAAAAATCGACCATGTTAATGCAATTTGGCTTGCCACGTGTCGAGATGCCATTGGCTCCTAAAATCCTGTAACCCTGCCTAGTCATGGTCTAGTCAGTAGTACGGATTGCTGACTCAGCATCCTTGTAATTCAAAATCCCAAAATTTTGCATGTTTCCCGAAACAATCAGAATGTGGTTCTGGGAGCATCCAATGTCGGATTTGAGGGAAATGAGTTGCATTGGATTCAGATCACCGAGTTCTTCGATTTCGCGTTGGGTTAGATAAGTTACAAACGCTTTCTTTTTTAAGCCTAAAATTGATCTCCTATTCACTCCTCCCCACTAGGAACTTTTAGACTCCAAAAGTTTGCTTCCCTAGTCCATATGAAGAGTCTGGAACTCAAAAATACCCAAAAACCCAATTCAAATTACAAAATTTTTAATTGGTACTTTTCAAGCCCCAATCAATGCACTTCACTTATCATCCTCATGAAGACTTGTCCTCTCAAGAATCGAGATAAATTTCTTCTTGTTGTTACAAGAACAAAATAGCGATGAGTGAAGTATGAACATTCTATTTAATCTCATCCTTTCACAGCTCTAAAACCTTTCATATTGAAGTAAAAATTTGTTGAATACAAACTCGATTCCATCCTGGAATTCAAAAGAAAAATAAATATTCTTTAGGATCCTCAAATTGAGCTTGTATATTTCCGCAAAAAAATTCACTGACAACACTGGACTTACCTACAAACACAATTATCTTATATAATCTTGAAAAAAAAAATGATTTCACACAAGATTTACCTTAAACACTTGTATAAGTGAATCATATGACAAGTTGTAGACAATATTGAAAGAAAAACTTTGTACATTCACTAAAAAGTCTCGAACATATAGAATTATGAAAAGAAAATACATACATCAAATGAAAACAACTTCTTGTTGATCATAGTGACACTGATGTTCACTTTACAAAGTACCAAAAGGTAATGCCAACAAGTATTTACAAACAATTTACAAGACAACTCTACAAAAATTACAAGG
Organism: Pinus taeda; assembly: GCA_000404065.3. Classification (NCBI taxonomy): domain Eukaryota; kingdom Viridiplantae; phylum Streptophyta; class Pinopsida; order Pinales; family Pinaceae; genus Pinus; species Pinus taeda. The sequence continues at coordinate 315 of APFE030699861.1, read as the reverse complement.
ATATTGGTTCCATAGGTATTCAAAATTTCCATGCATTGGAATGTTATACCTTTCTCTAGAGTTGCAACTCGGATAGTTTCCGTAAGGTGGTGACTGTAGAGCCTCTAACTTACACCTCATCATCCACTATTACCTACTGTTTTTCATCACTTACCTCTCTCTTTTGCCTCATTCTCAATGTAAAACCACCCAGATCATTACATTAGATGTCATTAAGCATGATCAAGTGAGCTTTGCTAATGTGTGATTGTTTTGTTTAGATTTTGACATATTTACAGGCATTCCGCAGCCATCTGCCGATTCCGCAGCCATCTG
>APFE030699854.1:0-11631 GCA_000404065.3 Pinus taeda | reverse complement strand
ATAATATTTAATAAAGTGAAGGCTGCAGTGTATGTATTACGATATTTGTTGTAGGGAACTGCAAGTAGTTTGTTTAAAGGAATTTAACAAATAGGAGTAATATCATCATTGGTTGCAGTAGGGGTTCCTGTTGAGGAATTTTCACAGTCCTAACAAGTTTATTGTTCTCCTTGCAAAAAGTAGTCATTTGATTTGTAGGTTGAGACATGAATATAAAGTACTTACTTGAGAAGTGAAGGTACCTCCTTGTTGATGATGTCTCCCACTAGAGTGTGAACTTTAGAATGAGGGAGGGATGATCTACCTTCTTCAAAATGACAATGTTTTTTTTAAGACGAGGAGAGATATTCTTCTTCCTTCAAAAATGCTTGACGTCTTCTCATTTCTTCAATTTCTTCTTTCAAGAGTTCTTCCTTTAAGATGATAGGGTCTTTTGTGATGTGATGACTAGATCTTCTTGATGCTTTTCCTCTTATATTTGGCCCATATGTATCCTTTTTCAATTGAGTGATCTTCAAGCTGCCTTTCCTTGTCACCTTAGCTCTGATACCTTGTTGAAAAATCTAGGGCAGTGAGAATAGGTGTGATTTCTCTAAACTTGATAATTGCTTGTGATGTTCTTTTTACTTTGACTTGATGTACTTATAATTTGCTTTGTCTTATCTTGATTATTATGGTGTTCTTATCATCAAACAACTACCAAAACATGAAGATCAATAAAACAAACAGACACAAGATGTAGGCTACTAGCTAGAGCCAAAACCTCTCCTAAAGAGAAAAACCCACAAGAAATTCTTCTCTTCTTATAGCTTTTTGTCCTCTACTTCTATTCTGCAATTTCTGGCCCTTTTGTAGTAGCTGCAACTTCACACGTGTGGGAGAAATATGGTAAACAAGGGTTTGTTCTTCCTTCACCTAGATGTAGGCTACTAGCTAGAGCCAAAACCTCTCCTAAAGAGAAAAACCCACAAGAAATTCTTCTCTTCTTATAGCTTTTTGTCCTCTACTTCTATTCTGCAATTTCTGGCCCTTTTGTAGTAGCTGCAACTTCACACGTGTGGGAGAAATATGGTAAACAAGGGTTTGTTCTTCCTTCACCTAAGGTCCTTCTTTCTTCTTAGTAATTAAGCTTCCAAACTTGATTGTTTTGACAACAAACTTTAGCCTTTTGAGATGATTGCAATTTTGAACTTGCTACAACAAAGTGATGAACTAGATATTCACACATGTGAGAGAGATGGATAGAGAAACTTCATTTTTCGGTTCTTTTTGTTATCTTCTAACCTTCTTTTTTTCTTCGCTCTTCTTCCTTGCTTAGATCAAATTTGCTTGAATTCCATTCGAATGAGGTTGAATGCTACTGTATACATACACTTTCATGGAACTCGAACAACCCTAATGAGGCCGACTTTATCTCTAGTAGGTTGACTTGGTCTTGGAAGGGTACTTTGACACATTTGACTTAAAAATAGATCTTTTGACTTGTTACAAGTTGCCCAGTAGGGTCTATTACATATGACCATGACTCTTTTGACTCTATACAACTATGACAAAGATTAGAAGCACATATTGGGTGCTTATACCTAAAACAAATTGACCTTGAGCATGAAATCCCATGCTTTAAAAAATAACAATAATAAATTTTCTTTATCTTTTACATCAAGTACATAAAATCAATAGTACATAGAATATTATGAAGACCGAACCTAGTTACACATTCTGACACTAGGAGGGGTACCTCAGGGACAACTATTAGACCAAATGAAAACAATGGGATAAAGACCCGTTGTCACCTCGATCAATGTCCCTTGCTCTTTACGGACTTTCACGAATGGGAGGATTCCCAGTATGAAAGAAATCACCAATAATGGTAGGATCAATAACAAGGTGTGATGTTATTTCCAATGCCCATTCAAAGGAGAGGCTCAATTAAGGGCTCAGTGCTTCAAGTGAAGCTAAGGTCTTTCCAAGAAAGACCTACGAAGGGAGGCCTAGACCTAGAGTTGATGATATTCAATAATGACAAGGATGCCTAAGGTCAAGGCTCCAAAGATGAGTGGGACCTCTGAAGAAGCTTTGTATGATGATTATATACCTTTAAATAGGTTTTCCCTATACTTGAAAAGGCTAGAATGGGACAACACGAGACCTAGGGTTATGAATAACCGTGGGAGGAGACCCTCCAAGGAGCTCGCTAGGTCAAGTTAGTGCAGGGAAAGGGTTTTGGATGATCTATTCCACCGAATACTATGTGCAAAAACCCTCAAGAAGACTTGGGTGAGTCTCACCAAGATGTTAAAGATGATTTTCAGGAATGCAACTAGGGCTTGAGTTTTCTCACAAACCAATAGTGGGAATTGCCTCAAATTTGGAGGAGCAGTAGAGGAGACACCAATGCAATAGCCTATCCAAATAATTTTGCAAGAACTCCTATCTATTGCAAATCAAATGTAGCCCTAGTTGGTTGTTAGGGAAGGGGCTGAAAATTTTTGAAAGGAGAAAAAGAGGTAAAAGAAGGGTGATCACCAAATTTGCTTGGATTAATGCTAAAATTTGTCTTCAAGGAGGCTAATTTGTGATGCCCTAGCTATTACTCTTTAGCATTTACCCACCCAAGATCAGTTGACTTTTATGGAAGAAAAACAATTTCTAATCCACTGGGAACATTCATCTACTTGTTATTAACGAGTAACATGCACAAATTTGCAATCTAACAACTTTCACAATGATATTCAATAATTAGGGCACACAAAAAACTAGCTAGTTGCAAAATTTCCACACATTAGACATCATTATATGAAAAATATTCAATAAAAACACTTCCAAGATAACAAGAGATATATCCAATCCAAGATGAAGACAACGGCTCCAAGAAAGAAAAAAATTTCAGGTCCCAAAAATATCAAACTACGTCAAAGAAGCTCCAGTAGACATCTAAGAAAAAGTGCGAAATTTTGAAGAGAAAGATATCCAAGTGTGATGATGACGTTTGATACAAATGAGGCTTAGTTTTATATATATGAGTCTGTAAGTGTTCAAATTAGCCTAAGATACCCCTAAAAATATTTTAATGTACAAAATAACATCACTTTGGTAACAAGCCCACCAAATAGCTCATAAAGTGTAAGATAAGCCATTCAAAATGAAGCCACATTGTAGCAATGGTGTTGGAAGGCCTAATCGAGTCTTGAAGTGCCATGATGAAAAAGAGGGCTCCACGAATGGTGGAAAATGGGGGTGGCCCCTTGTTCTCCATGTAAAACATCATGTGGTGTGCTAAAGTGGCTCTGGGGCACAAGTGGTGGTCTCATGGGTCTCCTGGTGTAAAATAAACTCGTAGACTACTCCAAATGAGGGCACGAAAGATAGTGCTTTCCCTCCCATGTCTCAAGGATGAGACAAACCTCCTCTAGGCCTCAGATCAGCTACCAAACCCTGTATACAATGCTAAGCCAGCTGGGGGCACTACTGGTCCAAGTGCATCATCTCTCGGATAATGTGGGGCAATGAACAAGCTGCTGAAGGTGTTGAGGCTACCCATGGCATGAGATAATGCTTTGTCACATGGTGGAAACCCATGGCTCTCAACGCTTCCCCGACAAGTGTCAATATGATCCTCTAGTGGGCTTGGATCCCATATAGGGAGGCCAAGCCCAAAGTGAAACCACCTGCCAATCCTGTATAAGATCCAATGCATCTCATCACCTTCATATACAATAATTCATTAGTGCAATTGAGTGAATACGCTTGTTAATCAAGGGCAGAAATGGACACTTCATAGTTGGTTTCCCTTCTAGATTTAAGGCTTTGAGGATATAATGGTGTTACGTCCCTTAGTAGGGGTAGTTAATAAACAACCCTATTAGGTGTCCCTAACCCCTAAAGGAAAGGACATGTCCAAGGTACATCCTTCAAGTGGTAGGTGTCATGTGAATAATGATGAAGGAAGCCCACATGTAAGGGTGCATGAATGTAGAAGAGAGCAGTTGTGGTACATGAGTTATCCCAACCTTCGTTTCTCCACGCTTCTTCATTTGTCTTTTTCTTTTTATTGATTTTTCTTTTACTTTAGTGCTCGGGGCTCCAAGAATGAGAGCATAATGTGTATGATATAGTAGTGATTATGCCCTTAAGGTGGGGCAATTCATCTCCCACCAGGGGTTGGGGCATACATTGGTTCCTTAATGATTTAGGGGGCACTCATAGTGGCCCTAAGAACTAGGGTGATGGCAATAATGATAAGGGATAGAGCTCATGTTTGACTTTTGCCCACGTGCTAAATTTTATTGTCCTGGCCATCTTTTGCATTCTGTGATATATTTCCTTTTGTATATGACCATATTGTTCTTTTATCTTTTTTCTAGCTGCATCAACCTCCAAGGCATCGTTTCAGGCCCAACTGAAGACATGTGGACAGGGGAGGGGAATACCAGAGCCTTGTGGATCTAGTGTTCATGTCGAACTAGAGAGGGAAAATGATGAAATAGGGCATGTAATGTCGGAGGGAAGTGAAAAATGTGGAACTAGAAAGCGGGACCATGCTACCAAAATCGGGGTTCCCAAGGAGTGCCCATCCTAATGTTGTGAACCAGTTGGGGAGATCCCGTAGGACTAGGGTTGAGGATTAACCCCCCAGTTAAGGTAAGGGAACAAGATTGCAGTCAAAGCCCTTCCTCCTTCGAAGTCACCCAGTAATCCATACCCAAGTGTGCCTAAGAAAAACAAGGATAAACACCCAAGTACATAATGAAAAGTCATACCTTTAGGATTAGATGGCCTGCCTTCAAATATACAATCTCAACAAATGCGGGAGGGTACATATGACTTGCTTAGGGAGCGGAGACATTTGGCACAACATTGGCTACACTGCTAGATGTCAAGGGGTTGGTGGTTGTCGGCTGAAGACAGTTCTAGGAGAAAAATTCTCCCATGGGGTCACACACTAGTGGTGAGTAACATGATCAAAATTTGATATGGCAAGTGAAGGTTATGGTAACTTTCCCAAAACTTGTTGATTTTTGGATTTTTCATAAGAAAAAACTTGTATACGATGCCACATGTATATTCTTGAAATGTGATTTTGAAATTTTTACTTTAGGTACTTCGGTATATCTCCACAAAATTTTAAAAATTTCATAGTCTGAAGTGTTCTAGAAAAAAAGTTATAGTGAAAGTGGCATGATCATTTGTTTGAAACTAATTTCAAGGCCATTCACAAAACTTAAGTTCCACAAGGTATATCTCTGAAATTATAATGAACTAGAATATGAAATTTTTACTAGACATACCTTGAGATTTTTCTCAATCTGTTCAAAATTTCATGGTTTGAATCTTTCAAAAAGAAGAATTTTATAACAAAAATTATAATATCACTCATTTGAAACTGATTTAATGACCATTCACAAACCCTAACTTCCATAGGGTATATCTCTAAAAATATAGCGAACCAGAATCTAATTTTTTTCCAAACATATCTTATGATGTCTTCTGAAGTTATGGAAAAATTGTCGGGATCAGTCATTTGAAGTAGCAAAACCTTAGGATTGTAGCTTTAATTCCAAATGTAATGAACCATGCACCTTAAAAATGATAAGAAGCGAATAATTACAGATTACTTCAAAGGGAAAATATCCGTTTACAATGAAAACAATGTGGAAGACAATATTTTATCATCCTAAGACTAAGTCTCCTTAGTATATATATATATATATATATATGGAGGAGACAAAAGGTACACTTATAATGAAATGGTACAATAAAGGTTCTAGGCGACATAACAATATAACAATAAAAGTGTAATAACTCAGTATCTACGGTTTAATAAGGGGTTTTAGGGTTAACATGGGGCTTATATAGAACTTAACAATAAAACATATTCCAGGTATAAAATAGGCTAATGGTGAAAACATAGAAGTCAAAGGCCACTATACTCTAACCTTTTTGTAAATCATGTGTCTATGCAGGGATAGCTGGTGTGTTAACTAAGAAGTAGTTGTGATCTGTTATCAATTACACCAAGAATAGTTATGAATCTATTAGGATAAAATATTGGAAGCCACATAGCATGCTGCTTATAGTATTTTGAAGAGATAAATATCCATTAGAGGCAGGAGCCCTGTTAGCAAAACATTTACTGGAATTTGTATGATCAATCTCTGTAGTCCTTTTGCTTAGTTGTAAGATGCACATCTGACACCTTTCAAATTTGCCCATCAAATTCGTGTGGCTGGTTTGCGATACTGATCTTACATGGCATTGTTATATATGGCTGAAAACACATTCGTGTATACATGACTGGGTGTGTGAAGAAGAACATTTTGATTCCCAAACTCTTTATATGAGTCGCTAAGCATTCCTCCCATCTTGATTTTAGGCTTCTGCACTATAGGAGTAGTGTAATTTTTCTTGTCTCTTAGTTCAAACTTTACTAGAACATTAACATTAACATTAACATTAATGCATGGGTTTTAATCTTGTGATTCAGTGCATATTTTCTTAGAAACTTAGTATGTTGAGATTAGCTTATTTGATTTTATTCGAACTGAGGTTATCAACATTTTGTTTAATTTGTAGGTTGGCATGATACTCAGAGGTATGGGTTTTGACAACAACACATCAATCTACGTGGCAGCTGGAAAAATATATAGGGCAGAAAAATATATGATGCCTCTTAAGGAGATGTTTCCATTGTTACAAAGCAAAGAGACCCTTGCCTCTCCAGAAGAATTAGCTCCCTTGAAGGTACATATTTTGTTTCTACTGGACTGTTGCTTTCTGAAGTGCAAGCTGAGCCATAAATTTCACTACCTGCCATGAATATGAATAGAACTTACCTTTTCCTTTGTTCATGAATGAATTCATCTATGCTTTAAGCCTTTTAAAGAATTCATCTATGGGTCTGGACTCCAGATGTATAGAAGTCACTAATTGATAATTTTTGGCTACAGGAGTTTTCATCAAGGATGGCTGCATTAGACTACACTGTTTGCCTACATAGTGAAGCTTTTGTTACAACTCAAGGGGGCAACTTTCCTCATTTTCTGATGGGTCATAGAAGATACCTTAATAAAGGACACTCAAAGACAATCAGACCTGACAAGCGTAAATTGGCCATTCTGTTAGATAATTCAAATATCAGGTTGATCTTGTTGAGCACATCCATTTGTCATGGCAATGAAGTGTTAATTTTATCCATATATTATGTTTGTGTGTAGTCCCTTAAAACACATTTGCATATATAATCTAGTTGAAATGCCATTACTAAAGAATAGAAAATCTCATTTTATGTTTGTAGATGAGCAGCTGAAACATATACTCATCTATATGATAGAATTTCCTCTTGCATTTCGTGGAGCTTCAAATCATTTTTTCCAAAATACAATATTATATCTTTACTTGATTCTCTTGGGTCTAAAATCAAGGGCTGTATAGTTTCATTTTTAACTTTTGTTACCTTGTCTCTAATTGAGAGTCATAGCCATGATGCCAAAGCATTCTCGTGCACACTTTTCCCTAGACATAATACCCTCCCCCCAACCTAGACCCTCAAGCCATGTTTTCCTACACTTTCCCTCCTATTATGTCTTGGCATAAACACCCTACTTGTATCACCTCCCTATCACCCCAACAACCCCCCCCACCCCCTCAGCCCCCTTCATGTTATATTTTGTCCTATAGTTGATCAGGAGAGCAGCTAGGATCATGAGCGTGAGTCCTTAGTGGATGAGGAAGGTGATGTAGGAGCATACAGCTCAGCAATTTCATTATGTTTCAGTTGACTTGGGGGGTCTTGTGTTTTCAAAGAAGTTGGATTCCTATGTATGTAATCATTAGTGTTTTGAGTGATTAGAATAGGAATTAATTAGATATTGTGAGGATAATTTAAAATGCTCTTGAATGTAGGAGAAGATGAGTGATTAATAATGATGAGAGAGTTAGAAATCAACTATAAGTCTTGGACTAAAAAGTGGTTTCATGATTCGAGGAGCTAGAGAGGATTCTTATGGATAAGTAGGAGTCAAAAGTGGACTTAGAGGATATTTAGGATTTAGTTCAACATATTAAGGATCTGAACCAAAATTAGTTCAATAGAACCTTTTGTATAAATGTAAGTCTAAAAGGCATAAAGAGGAGTAAATAGAGGAGTAGTTAGAGAGTAGCGAGTCACAGAGTCAGATTGTAAACCTACGGGCAAGAGAGGAACAAAGGCCACTAATGTAGAAGATCAGGCCAAGGAAAGAGTTCCTGTGTAAATACATGTTTATTAATACAAACAACTCAATTCTGAGTCATGTGTGTGTATGAAGTAATCTGTGTGTGAATTAGAGATTGTGTATCGTATATATATGCAGATGGAGTTTGGACAGAATCAGAGGCGAAATACAGAGAAGCGTAACAGAACAACTTCCAGCTGCGGTTGGGGAGAAGTTGTTGAGGTAGCTCCACAGTGCGATTGTGGGTAGAATTGTTGGTCAGTAAGAGGTTCGGGGAGAGAACCATAGAGCTTGTGTTACGGCTTTGTCTATGTCGGAGGAAGCCTTAAGTGTTATAGTGAAGGTGGAAGAGCATAAAAGCGAGTGGAGTTAAGCGAAGGTGAGAGTTGTGGCAAAACAGTGAAGGACTAGATCCTTGAAGAAAACTGGAACCACATAAGACATTGAAGAAACGAAGTAAAACCATAGTAAAGAGCTGCGGGGGTAGAAGAGGACAAGTTCCCTTGATCGTGGTTGAAGTCCCGTAGTTGATCCTGACTGTTGATCGCAAAAGTCAATGCCACGCCACAGTTAACTGCGGGATTAAGCTAATTGATAACCTGTGTGCTAGTTGAAGGGTCATAGATCATAGGATTCAAGAGCCTCGTCATCCAACGAATATTGGGCTGAGAAGAGATCGATCGTTAACTGCAAGGGAAGACCCAAACTTTTATAGATTGAGGACTTATAATTCTCATTGGGTACGTAAAGCAGCTAAACGTCGCGTAAATAGTCCCCCTGATATCATTGTGGACCGTCGGATCAAGCGGATCTTGATCAACGGTTATAAAGCGTTGGTTTGGTTTGTTGATCGGGAAGAAGTACAACCGTCGGATCTAGGGTAAGATCGACTGTGGAGATTGAAGCAATAAATAAATTGGAAAAGGCGGACCCGAAGAGGTTATAGGTGCGGTTTCATGTTATTTGAAGTCCGGTTGTATTATCGGATGTCGCACACGAGAGACGATGAAGTCACATGATGGTTTGATGCAATATTGTGACAGTCGTTGATCTGGTGAATGAAATCAACGTTGGGGAAGGTAGTTGCATATCGAAAGTCGAGTTCCAAAGGCATGTTCTAACGGTGGAGAAAGATTGCAGTTGCAATAAAGAAAGGCATCGGGTAATGTGCGAAGACCAAGGAAAAGGCGAAAAGGTATGGTTTACATGTGTTGTGGAATATTTCTATTATGTAAACATTATAATAGAAATAAAGCGTCGATAGGAAGTTTATGGGTAAGTTCGTGAACAACCATAGTTATAGAGTGGGGTTGGTTATATTTGTGCAGGCTTAAGGATTGATTAAAGTTAAATGATGGGAGAGTATAGAGTCTCGAGGTAAAGGATGGATTACGAAGGGTTAGACTATAGAAAGTCTAATGTAATGTCTCTGCATGAGATTAAATAAAGGGGCCTTAAACCTTAGCTTATGAAGGTTTGACAAGAAAGTCATTGATGTTCCTGGGACGAATGAAAATTTGCATTTTATATGCATACTGTGGGTATAGCGGGGTTTTCCCTGCGTCAACGAGACTTTAGTAAAACATTGATGTTTGAAGTTGTTACAAGACAAGAACAATTTCTTGTGAAAGAAGGAGATGAGATTCAGTGTTAAGAACTGATATGTGAAGCAACAATTGAGACTGTTGAACTCTGTAAATTTCAAATTGATAATTTAACTATAAATTCAGGAATTATAAGTGATGATGAAGTACTTGTGAAGTGTCACAGGGAACTTGAATTGCTGGAGTATTTGCTGGGAAATTCAGAGTATGATAATGTGATTGCAGGGGAAGGCAGTCACATATCGCAAGTCAAGAGTTTTGAAGGCATGTTCTAATGGTGGAGACAGATTGCGATTGTGATAAAGGAAAGCATCAGGTAATGTGCGAAGACCGAGGAAAAGGCGAAAAGGTATGGTTTACGTGTGTTGTGGAATATTTCTATTATGTAAACATTATAATAGAAATAAAGCACCGATAGGAAGTTTATGGGCAAGTCTATGAATAACCTTAGTTATAGAGTGGAGTTGGTTATATATGTGCGGGCTTAAGGATTGATTAAAGTTAAATGAAGGGAGACTATAGAGTCCCGAGGTAAAGGATGGGTTAAGAAGGGTTAGACTATAGAAAGTCTAATGTAATGTCTCTGCATGAGATTAAATGAAGGGGCCTTAAACCTTAGTCTATGAAGGTTTGACCAAGCAAGTCATTGATATTCCTGTGACGAATGAAAATTTGCATTTTATATGCATACTGTGGGTATAACGGGTTTTTCCCTGCGTTAGAGAGATTTTAGTAAAACATTGATGTTTGAAGCTGTTACAAGACAAGAACAATTTCTTGTGAAAGAAGGAGATGAGATTCAGTCTTAAGAACTTATATGTGAAGTAACAGTTGAGACTATTGAACTCTGTAATTTTCAAATTGATAATCTAAGTATAAATGCAAGAATTATAAGAGATGATGAATTACTTGTGAAGTGTCACAAGGAATTTGAATTGCTGGAGTATTTGCTGGGAAATTCAGAGTATGACAGTGTGATTGCAGGGGAAGGCAGTCACATATCGCAAGTCAAGAGTTTCGAAGGCATGTTCTAACGGTGGAGAAAGATTGCGATTGCGATAAAGGAAAGCATCGGGTAATGTGCGAAGTTTGAAGAAAAGGCGAAAAGGTATGGTTTACGTGTGTTGTGGAATATTTCTATTATGTAAACATTATAATAGAAATAAAGCGCTGATAGGAAGTTTATGGGTAAGTCCGTGAATAACCATAGTTATAGAGTGGGTTGGTTATATATGTGTGGGCTTAAGGATTGATTAAAGTTAAATGAAGGGAGAGTATAGAGTCCCGAGATAAAGGATGGATTAAGAAAGGTTAGACTATAGAAGTGTAATGTAATGTCTCTACATGAGATTAAATGAAGGGGCCTTAAACATCAGCTTATGAAGGTTTGACCAAGCAAGTCATTGATATTCATGGGATGAATGAAAATTTGCATTTTATATGCATACTGTGGGTATAGTGGGTTTTTTTCCCTGTGTTAGAGTGGTATCAGAGCTAGTTAAAGCTCTTTTTTATTAACGCAGAATTGTGCAGAATACAAATGTGGTTGCAAAAGAAAGAGGAGATCAGGTTATTTGAATTTGATAAGTAGAAGGCATGAGATAAGATGAGAGTAAGTGATCTTTGAAGAAGACATTGCAGAAGCATAAAGAAAACACAATGATGTTTGTTTTCTTTAGGAAAGTGGAGATTCACTCAAATGTAAAGAATGGATGGAGACTGCTTGTGAAGCCATGCAATGGCAGTGAACCTGAAGAATCCAATTGAAGGTTGGACAGAGAGGATAAGAGTGTTCTCAGAAGGAAGCTGAGAAG